>BGNK01001470.1:1007-144606 GCA_003297005.1 Symbiodinium sp. clade A Y106 | reverse complement strand
AACACACCCAACACACCCAACACACCCAACACACCCAACACACCCAACACACCCAACACACCCAACACACCCAACACACCCAACACACCCAACACACCCAACACACACAACACACACAACACACACGCACAACACACACAAACCGCACAATACACAATACCCAACGCACCCAACACCACGCACAACATACACAACACACGCAACACACACACAACACACACACACACATACAAAACACACTTAGACACACACACACACACGCACCACACACAACTCGCACAACACACAACACACAACACACAAAATATACACGCACACACAATACACACAACCCGCACAACACACAACACACATCACAACTCACAATACTTCCGATACTACACACAATACAACACACTATACTCATACGGGGTCATTCGGTCCTGTAATATCTATAAATACTATTATTTCAATTTTTCTAACTTAATCGAATATTGAAAAATATAATAAACGAAATTTTAAAAACATATATATATATTATAATAAATTCAATATAATATAGTATCGATAAGAATCTCAAATTTCTTAATATTTCATCTTATTTTTCAGAGCTTTATTTGAAAATCATAATAAAATTAGAAATATACTAGAATGAAAATCTTAATATTTAAGATAATAAAAATCGTATTCAATACTTATTATTGAAAATCTAGGTTTATATGCAAAAAATATAGATATGGGCGCGTGGTGATTCCCCCGCTCTTATATTTCAGCATTTTCGTTATTGCGCCTAATATAATATAGTGCGAAGGATGTACTGGCCCTAGTTATGTTCTATACCACGAAATATGATATAAACCCATATATATCAATTTATATGATAGAAATACGATGCATATATGGTTCAGAATATATAATATATTATCTTGAAAATGCGTAGTATCTTGTAATTCAATGATAGAATATGTTATGCTCCAATACAATATGAGTTAAACTGATATGATATAGTAAATTATGCAAAGATAAGGTAGTTGACAGCCAGATATATGATCTATATAATACAATAGAGTCTAATACTATCAGATATAGCGTGGTATATCTTAACCTATTATTGGCCAATATGAGAATATCAAGAATCATAGTTAATCATGCTAAGATATTTATCATGATTCAATTTATTGATGATATGATACGGTATAAGGTGAGATGATAGAATATCTGATCAAATTTTTATTAATATATGAAGTATTTTTTTATATTGACTGATGCATATTATGATCTATATCTAATTCAAAATAATGCATGCAGCAAAGCTGAATAGGAGAGTAGAATATAGTAAATCATAAACGTTTAGTGTAGCATATAATATAGAATATAGGTGTAGAATATAGTATAATAGATCTACAGCAGCGATAATGACGCTACAACGTTGGGGGTGAGAAAAGAAGGAAACCTTGTCCCTTCAAGCGCCAGGACAAAAACCTTCTCAAGTGAAACAAAGAGAATCCCAGAACCAAAGCAAACGAAAACGCAGGCGAAATCCCAGGTGACACGAGCCACGATTGGGCGAATGCACCCACCACCACCCCCAATTANAAACAAAGAGAATCCCAGAACCAAAGCAAACGAAAACGCAGGCGAAATCCCAGGTGACACGAGCCACGATTGGGCGAATGCACCCACCACCACCCCCAATTAAGGGAAGACGCCAGAAAAGAAACGAAAACAAATCAAAGACGAAGGGATTCTCAAAGCAAGGAATATGAATCCGAAAATCGTGAAATGTGAAACGAATCCAGAAATTCAACGTCTCAAATCGCTAGCCATCATGGGGCAAGGCTTTCCAATCTGCGCGGGGGGCAACATCCTGGCAATTCATATTATTCAAGAAATAGCCAATAAGAATGCACGAGAGGCTTCACAGCCCTCTGACGTAGTAAGATTAGATATTCGTGCTCGTTCGCAACACCTATATACGTGTCGTTGGATGTCAATCGAAATACGAGACATGAATCGTAAGCGACTATGACCCAGAAATTGTTGAGTTTTACGATCAACCGCCTGATAGAGAGATTCGCAGAGATCATAAAGCATAGTTCATGACATAGTATATATTGAAGTGTTCCCTCGAGCTCATAGTATAATCTTTAGTATATCATTCATCCTATAGTGGCATCTATAGTCTATAGTATAGCTTGCAATATAATCTATAGTATAGCCTTATGGTCGATAATATAGTCTGCAATATTTATCTGCAGTATAGTCTAGAGCCGACAGTATAATCTAGAGTAGATTCCAATTCGATTTCAAAAAAATCGAAAATATCAAGATCATATACAATATTATATAATTATAAATATTTACAAAATCTTCAGCAACTGAGGGATAGGAGACAAAAACATATCTTGAAAAATATATAAGAAAAGATATGATAATTCAATATTAATTCATGAATTAATTTATCTAAAATGGAGAGTGATTATATTATTGACTTAATATTTTGCCTAACGTACTCATGGACGTTGTCAGCACGGGAGTATTTCATCGGCTTAGGGCCCATTGTTGGGAATGGACCCTATTCCCAAATTTATTTGATTAGAATGATGGGTTAATAGATTAATGCTTCTTAAATTTATTTGACTAGAATTATTAGATTAATATTTCTTAAATTTATTAGGTCTAGAATAATTGGGTTAATAGATTGGGGGCCTCTTAAATCTATTAGGCTAGATAAATGAGTTAATGTCGTTTAAATCTATTAGACTAGAATAATTAGGTTAATAGGTTAATGGAATATAGGGTTGGGGCCCGGTAGTAGGCGCGTGCTCCGAAATATATAATAGTTATTTCATAAAGCGATTTATAATTATATATATAAGTGTGGTTAGGCCTCTAACATAATGAGTGAGAGAACTGATAGCACGCTATATTAATGCCCATATCGGTTCATTAAATCGTCTAGAGTCAAAACGCCGAAGGCAAGTAAGATCTTTAATTTATAATATATTCTATTATATCATATGCAGATAATCCCCATTTAAACAAATTATTAGATTAATAAATTAACGACAATCAATCCCCACTTAGAGAAATGAAATTAATGAATTTTATACAAATAATCTCTATTTAAATAAATTATTAGATTAATAAGTTCAACAACCCATTAAGCATATTAATAGGTTAAGTTCGGACCTCCTACGAATATACTTCGAAATAGACACGAATTTCGGAAATAAATCATAGAATCGAGAACAAAAGAACGAATTTATAAAGATATAGGGGTGGGAGAATGACTACCTACGTATAATTGAATCATCTTCCTTTTTCAATTAAAGAATTGAATCTAATATCGTAGCAATTGCATTAATCTGAATCTCCTTACAATACATCCTTCTCTCTCTGTCTTATTCTATCGAGAACCAATTATATTCTTGAATATATTCTTATTCCACGAAAAGAGTTCATTTGTATCTACATAGATGCCGTGTTTTGACATCAGCATGAGACCACTATCCATTTACCGTTTAAAGACGCGCGAGAACTGCGAGAACTGCAACCCAACCGCGACCGTCTTCGTCTCGCATGTATTTTGCATGCTAAAGAACACAGCAATGAAAATGAACATGTGCAAGAAGTACCGGTTTCTTGCAACTCGGGCAACTATGCCAGCATCCAGCTTTGCAAGAAACAGCTGATTGCGCAGCTGCCTCCGTCTGTCCGTCCTCCATGCCTCCATGCCCCGATGATAGGCAGATCTTCGTCTTGAAACGGAAACATTCGTCGCCCTGCACCGTGCCCTGCATGTGTCTCCACTTCTTGAAGCTCCTGCACGAGATCGTTCATCTCATTTAAGTGTTGTGCCTGGGCCGAGAAGCTTCGGGGAAGGTTTACTTTGAGACCGAAAAAGCTTTAGGGTCTCGAGTTTTCTTTAATAGAGCTTACAATTCCTTAGACAAAGCGCGTTGACCAACCATGGGCCCCCAAACCCTGAACCTCACGCCGCCCCGATGGTTAGCGCCTGCAGGAAGCAATCTCAAGGCAGAGCTCCCTTGTGCGGACTGTAGAGTCGTTGTTGTTGGCGTGTAGTTATTCTAGATAGGCATACTGCATATGTTTCCGGCCTTAGGGCTTGGGGCCTGGTGGGTCATGTCGTAGAAATTGCAAAGCTCTACTCTTTGGTTTCAGCTTCTTTCCTTTAAGGCTTGCTGGTAGGGTTTAAGGTGGTTGAATTCTGGGGCATGGGGCAGGGGGTTTAGGGCGCTTTATGTTTCCAAGTGCCCGACAAAACAGATACAACACGCCCAAACAGCAAATAGCAAAAGGCTATAGGTGCTGATCCGGACGAGGGGCTGTGGAGGCCTGCCATCCGCTGTCACCCGCTTCCAGGAAAAAGCCAGCGAGTTTCGGTGGTGTGAGTCGTACCTAGATGGAAGTTTCCGAAAATAGGGGACCCTAATATAGTACCCTAAATAGTAGGATCCTTATTATAAGGACCCCCCAAATAAGGTGACCCTAATTTTCTGAAATTACCAGATTGTTCCCGGCTTCGGAATTACGGTGCAAGCAGGGTCCATGGCTTGTTCTTGCTGCGGTACCCTTCAGCCGTATGAAACCCGCCAACCTTAAAGCCAGGAATCCAGCAGATGAAGTCGCCGTCCCAGTGTGCCCAGTACCGCTGGACCCCCCACCAGACACGGCCGTCCCTGAAGCTCAGACCTGATACGGAAGATGCAGGAGAAGAGTTTTGGCTTCAGAGCGGGATCTTGAGGCGAGGGATTGGGCAAACCAGCCAGCTCGCAATGCCTGTCGCTATTGGATTCTCTTGAGCGCCGTTCAAAGTATCGCGATGCTGCTGTGCTAAGTAAGTGACGACATGTAGTCTTATGATAGAAGATTTGAAAGCAGTATTCCCCATGAAGGTCGGTTGGCCCACCCTGTTGCAAACCCTTGTCGCCCCAGCCGTTCGATAAATCTTTATCGTGCTTGCACCTGAGAAATGGGTGTCCCCAAAAGTGTCGGCGCACAAGCCGGGTGTTGATACAAACTTCGTTACGCAGGGACCACCCAGAACCTTTGACAAGCTCTTAGATTTTGGGCGGTACGCAAATCGACTGAGTGCGAAAACTTCTTACACCCTCAGATTTAACTGAGAGAAACAACCAATGACAGCATTAAAACCACTGCATTAGCGCGAGCCATCCAAACCATCACTACATAGTAACAGACTTTGATGCCACATACGCGTACCAATGGATGTCGAATAGACTTCCTGAAGAAACCCAAGCCTGAAACTGTCTTACGACCCGTAAACCCTCAAGCTTTTACGATCCAGCAGCCATAGCGCAAAGGTCTGCCAAGACTGTCGTAGGAGTACTTGTCCACGACGTATCGGCCCTAGGGGATATCTTTTGGGGTTTGCTGTGAGCCCAGTATAAGAGTATGATAAGGGTCAGCATAATGGTACTGCAAGAGTCACTATGAGCGTAGTATCAAGGTTACTGTAAGGGTACTGTAATGGTTACTCTATAATCCATATCATACTATAAAGGGTTAGTACCAGGGCACGATAAGGGTTACTTCTTGGCAGCTTCCCACTCGAAACCACCCTGCCTCAAGATTCCTCCAAGCCGTCTCAGCCTCAACGTTTCCTCTGCGAATGTAGGCTGCAGTCAAGTAACCCTAATTAGCAAAACCCTATGTTCTATAAGCCCTTACTGCAACCAACACCTTAGCCTACACCGTATCCTCAAATAGGTTTGTGGTTTGAGGGTTTATGGCGCGTTGCTGCTCAGCCGCTGTAATTTCTATGTGGGATGGTGCACATGCAGGGGTGTGGTGGAGTGGCTTATCCACAGCTAGGACGCTGGGCTCTAACTTCCCACAACTACTTATGAGTTGATTTTTGATTTTGCAGTAGGGTTTGGGGCTGGCGCCCTCCATTCCTGGGCCGCTCAAGATTCTGAGGTTTACACGTTGGGGTGTGGGTGCTTGGACTCGGACTTTCAGGTTTTTTCCTGGTGCTTAGCGGGGAATGGGGGAATGGATTATGGAGACCATTATTGTGGATTATATAGGGACTACTATAAGGATCCATTCCCCCATTCCCTACTAAGAACCATACAGGTTTCAGAGCGCCTGAGTTCGGGTTTGGAGTTTGGAGTTCGTGGCTTTCACGGTCTAGACCTGCTTCCCTAAACCCTCGCACGCTTAAAACCTTAAATCTCAAATCTCAAACACCCCACAAAAGCGTGACGAAATCCCGCAAACGCACCCAACGCTGGACTCTAAAATTGCCTAAATTCCACAACTTCCCCCTCCACCCGCCTTAAAAAAGGCACTAATAATCCGAAAGCCATCGTAAGGATGCTACCAGGGAGCTGAAGTCTGCAGAATGTGGTAGGTGCATCCGCTGCGGTCTTGCCAGGTGCCCTCGAAGAGCTTCATCCGCGATCCTCCAAAGGACTCGGGGTCTCACTGATTGAAACAACATTCTGGGGGGTGCATGGTAGTATCGCTATAAGGGGAGATGATTACTAAAGATTCTGACCTTCATATTGCGTTGAGGGTGTAGGGCTTCAGGGCTTGGGGGTGTTCAGGAGTGGTAAACGGCCGAACTTCAACATCAAAAAAGCATAGTCCAGGATTTCCGGTTCAGTGTTTACTAGTCATAAGGTTTCCGAACCATTGAATCCACCGACTTGCCGTTCCACGGCAAGAATCCAAACCAATTTAAATGCATGAAAACATCGTTCAGTTGGCCATAAAAACGAAACGGCATTGACTTCTAAGCCATTCTGCGACATGTGAAAGGGGTGCAGCCATCTTCTTGCCGACCGGTTCACCAGGCCAACATACTACATCAAATTTTATACCGCCTCGCACAGGTTTACGAAACGTTGGCTGCTGCTGTGCTACACAAGGACCCACAACAGCTCCTCGAGTCTGATGACGATCTTCGTCTTTCGCATGGCTACCGAGTCAACACAATCATGTTCCGGTGCTTCACTCGCTCAGGTTGGGCCACACTCGGGATAGTGCTAAATCACGTTGACAGAGCCAACTCCGACCAAATCAAAACCACAAACGAATCCCAACCGCCAAATCGGAAAACCCAGTCGAACATCCCAAAGAGTCGATTTTGCAGCACCTAGATCCTAAACCTAAAACCCTGAGGCCCATTCCTCTAAAACCCTGCACCACCCACATCCTATGTTACCGGTTTCTCCGGCCTGTGAGCTCGCTCTCCTCCTCCTCGTCGTCCTCCTGCTTCTCCTCCTTACCTGGTGCAGGTGCCCAGACAGCCCAAGACCCCTCAAATACGAAAGCTCCGGTGCACTACGGGACCAAGAACGTCTTGTGATATTCGCACGGCGAACAAGTGTGTAGTGTAGTTAGATAGGCTTTATCCCTGACATTGCCGGGAGCCTAGATATGGTTTACGGTAAGCTGCTTAAGTTTTTGGTGTTGGGCTCTGGGTACTAAAAGGAACCGGGGTTCTGCAGCATGAGCTTTAACTGGTGTGTGTGTGTGCGCGCATACGTACATACAGACGTATATGCATATACAGTATATATATATATACATACACAATGCACGTATGTGTGTGAACATACAAAGCCTTAATATCATGCATACACATGTGTTCGTTTATTTGTATATAGTTGGACAGATAGATACTAGATAGTCTACATGTGCTGCTCTTGGGTCAGTGTGTATACCGTTGACGCTCATATGGAGAAACCTGTACAAACATATACGATCGATTTTGCAAAGGGTTGATGGAGTTTCGGGGGGCTTAGGATGTCGGGTTAAAGGCAAGAAAGCTTTAGTACAACTCAGCAAGGTACTGATTCGGGGTAGTACTTACAGCTGGCCGTGAACATGCAAGCAGTGGATCAGGAGAGGTACTAATTGAGAGGGGGTGTAGGGTCGATCACCTTTTATGCCTAGAGATGTGCGATTGTTGGACCGGAATAAGGCTTGCAGGCTCAAGGATTTCGAGTTCCAGGCTGAAGGATTTAGGGCGTAAGAGTTTAGGAATTGTCGGCCTGGGCCCACGGCTTCGACCCGGTTTGGGAGCTTTAGGCTCTGACCTATACTGTTTTGGGGGTTCCTTGCTATCCTTATAGTATGATGGGCCCCAAAATTCTATTCCTAATTCTTAAGGCCCCTATATTAGGCTTCTATGGATTTATGTCTTTGGTCTGGGGCCTTCAGTGGTGGCGAAGCGACTTGTGGCTCCTTGTGCCGCCGGCGTGGCTTGGGCGGAGAAGTGGGCACCTGGAGCACGGAGAGGCTCTGGAGGCGAACAGCACGGAGTTTTCTGGGGGATTCGCTTCAAATTCCCATGTATTTGCAAAGGCAAAGGGCTTTAGGCTTCGGGTCTGGGGTAAGTAGAAGGCAAAATGGGCGAGGAGTGCAGGCTCAGCGCGGGGTATACCAGGGCCTGTGCTGTGTAAGAGACAGCTTAACACATCCTAAAACAAACGTATCTACAGACCCACCCGTCAGCTTGCCAGATGTGAGGCTTTAATTACTCTCAGAACAATGATACGAAGAGCAGTTTGCTTCAGTGTTCGATGAGTGCATATTTGGGGTTTTTGGCGGTCTTTCGGTAGCATGCTTCATGTGAAACCGTTCTCCAAACAGGCTTGGCCACCTAGACTCCCGCGCGCCGGTGGTGATGGTGATCCGGCCACATAGGCAGATGAGCCTCAGGGAAGATCAGATTCCGAAACCCTGGGACCCGAAGACTTTCAAGCGCCTCAGACCGAGCCAGGATTGCAAGATCTGATTGGCGCTGGACCCTGGGACATCTTGGTCCAGGAGCTCTAGGGCACATATGTATATGTATATGTATATGTTTTTCTTTATTTACAGGCCTTTGTCACCGATATGTCTGTAAGCACACAAGCCGTGATGGGATGGCTGAACTGCCTGGACCACAGGGCTGGCATGCTCGCAAACAGCTATTTCCGTACAAGCACACCTGGTGCCAACAAAATTGTCGGAACAACAAACCGTATGCTTTACCACGATGAAGACAGTACGTACCTCGTGTGTAAGCATGGAAAGCATGGTACGCATCTTTCAGCCGCTGTGTTAAGGTGTCAAGCTAGTATCCGTAGCAAGTTCAAAACACACCACAACCTGGCATGGGCAGCTTGTAGCTCTCTCCGAATCGCTGTCTGCATTTTGAAACCTGGTATCGGCTCTGATTCTACATCCTGTAGCCGCCGGTGGGTGAATCGCACGACTCTTGCAGCGTCTGCTGGGCCGAGTGGCCTTTGCCCACTCGCTCGCGTGGGTCACCCTTGCCAACCCGGTCGCCTCAGGTGGGGTTTCGGGACTTAGCGTCTGACGGCATCCTGGTCGCAGACTTCAAGCACTTTGCTACGCTTCCTGCAGCTTAGGACTCGTGGCTTCCATGTGACACCTGGATCCTATTCTATATAGCCTGGGCCTGCCACTGCCAGCGGATATTGCCGAAGCTGCAAAGACGGAGTGCGTTCGCAGTCATCGTGAACACTTCCTCGTCATCATCATCATCATCACCCATCAACCATCATCATGCCAATGTGTCTGCCGCGCCGAGGTGCCTTTTCCGCCGCGCCCCCAAAGGCTTTGGTGGTAGCTTCAGTAAACTCTTGGCTGCAATCTTACACTTCGTTCTAGTAGAATGCCTAGGCCTAGGCCCAAGACCCCAGGCGCTTTGGGATCGCTTCAAGGAAAGAAGCATGTGCCACTCGTAAGTGGTACTGCGGAGCACTGCGGAAGCTTAAATGCTTGCGTTGAAGATGCTCGTCGCAGTCACCGCATCACCATTAGCATCATCCTCATCGTCATCATCATCCTCACCGCCATCGCGGCCAGCCCGCCTCGCGGATGCGGCGGAAGGACCACCCGTGGAGAATCGCCTCGGTTACATGAAGGCAACCCCCATCCATAATAACGTTAGGTCCTCTGGCTTTCTTGATCTGAAAGCAGAGCTATCAAGGTGTTCATGCTTGGATAGCTTGCCTCTCTGGAAGTCGTCCAGTCTGGGCTGCAATGCAGGGCCGAACCAAGGCTGTTAGAGACGTCGCTTTATGGAGACTCGTAGCAGGTCGTAGCTTGTCAAAGAGGATTCGTCATACTTGTATATATATATATATGTATACACATGTACACATACGAGTATATACATATGTGTATACACGTGCATACATGTGTACATATATGTATGCATACATGTGTACATATATGTACATATATGTATGTATGTATGTATGTATGTATATACTTATGTGCGTATGCATGTGAATATACATATATACATATATGTATGTGGGTATGAGTATGTGTATGTATATAAGTATTTGTACGTATACGTATATGTATACGCGGTAGGTACCGTACCATTGCATGTGGTCACCCCCACCCCTCTGTGTGGAACAACTTGGGCCGTGGTTGGGTGGTTTAAGCTGCCGGGTTCAGGCCTGCGTCGGGGGACAAGCCTAGGAAATTTGCTCGTGGGTAGTCAGTTGGTGGGTAGCGATGGTGCTGATACATGTCGGCTATGTAAGTGCCTTGCAAATCCTATGTCAGGGCTGTAAGGCTAAGGCCTGATAAGTGCCATGTAAGGCTCACCGAAGGGCTATGTTCGGGGCATGTCAGGGCTGTGTGGGGGGGGGGGGGCATTCCTGGTCTCTAGCATTTGGTTGTTGTGCGGGCCCCTCGTTCATTCCTAAACTTTCAACCCTTGACTTAAAACCCTTACCCTGAACCTACCAAATCCCGGAGGAGCTCCCCCAACCACCCCCACCCCACGCTGGAGACCATACTTCCAGCAGCCCCCACCTGCAAATCCCGTACGGGTAGAACAACATGAGCATACACACATCCACCCATTCATACATACATGCATACATACAATATATACATACATATATATATATATGCATAGATAGATAGATAGATAGATCCACAGATAGCCCATGTGCAGTTTGCACCACAGTTCACCATGCTGCACGTCGCTGTACTCTGGGAGCCCTATCCCCTACCACGATGATGGAGACAACTTCTTCTTCTCCATATTCTTCACTTCAACCTTTGTAGTCTTCTTCTCATCATCAAAAAGGGCCTTCGAGCAGCTGGAGCTTGGTAGAGCATCTAAACAGGGTCTGAAACCTTTCGTCTCCTGGCTTCGACTTCTTTGCAAGACAAGCCATGTGTGGCTCCACACTTCTTACGAACCTCACAGAAACTTCGGGTAAATCCAAGAGCGAAACAAGCCCCGAACCCTAAACGCACCCTGAACCCTACACAACCCCCCAAAGGAACTTAAGGCCTAAATACACATTAAGCCCCAAATGAACCCTCATCTCTAACCGAAATCATATGGGGTTTCCGAAAATAGGGACCCTACTATAGTACCCTAAATCCTAAATAGTAGGATCCTTACCCCAAATTAAGGTACCCCACTAATTTTCGGAAACCCCCACATAAAGCCGTAGCTAACACCTCAAGAGGCGAGCTCAAAGTCCGAGCCACGCGGAGGGAAGAAGCCAGGCTGGGCGCCGTCCACCGTTGAAGAGGCTTCTATCTCGGCTTGGGGCTGCATGATTTAGGATTCAGGGTCTAGGGTCAAGATTAGGTTTCAGGATTCAGGGTTATAGGGTTGAGAGTGCATCTTCCGAACATTTGTAATTCCTAAACCAAAGACGCGCTCGTCGAATTACCCTTGTGTTCGGATCATGTCGGATCCTGAGTGGCGCTGATTGGCATACAGAGACCACCTGCCGTGAGGGGCTGAGGCAAGATCGTGTCCCGCATGAACCGTCTAACTCCAAGAAACTCGGAACAAGGAACGAGACGTGAACCTGAAAGATGGGGGGGATGAAGTTGAATGAACTCGGGTCATCCCGGGTCCAAAGCCGGAGGACATTTAGAGTCTACTCACTCCTCCTTCAACCCGTCGGTCTCAACATCTCAACAGGAACACCAAAGCATGATTTTAATGGGCAGGTCGCGAACTTCGCCTGGATGCCTTTCGGCATGTCCTCAAACTTGTGCACGTACACGTGCACCCTCCTTGAAGCCAAGTATGCTGCTCTTCTCAGCGGGTTACTTTGGTTTGACGGCGGGGGAAGAGAGCGGATGAGATGTTTCATGAACTATAATATACTACAATATACTATAATATACTATAATTATGTATCGGAGGCTCCGCACGCCAGGCTTCGGCTTCGGGTCTTCTCTCGACTCTGGTTGTCAAGAGGCACAGGGATGCCTGCTGTGTTGTTTGGGGGTCCGGTCAGCACCGTGCACTCGGACGACAAGGCTGCCTACTGCTTTCGAAAGAATTAAAATTCATAGGGACCCTTGGGGGGTAAGGGGGAGGGGGGTAGGGGACTATACTTCCTTATATAGGCCTTCTTAAGTCCTTATTATGGTCATTACGGCCCCCTACCCCTACCCCCCTAAGGGTCCTTATGAATAATTAAAGAATCGTTCTGGATGCAGGCCTCGTTTTAATTTGTTGCAAAGCGATTGCAAAGTCCAATGTTTGTAAGCGCAGCAGAACAGCCGACAGGCTTTGTACTCTTGTACAAGATCGTTTGACTTCGACATGATGGTACCAGGCTTCACCAGCTTGTGCCAAGTTGTGCAAAACCGTCGAAGAATAGCTGGTCGGACATGATGCTGCGCAGAACATTGCCGTAACAACCGCTTGACATCAACGTATCTTGCTTCCTGTTATCCAATATTGCTTGGCCTTCTTTCTGCCCTGCAACAATCAAACGGCCTGCTCCCAGGGAGCAACCCTCTATCATAATTATGTCGTGCATCATGTAGCCAACCAGTCCAAGAATCAGATTATCGGCTGTGTTCTCGTCGCCCACCTCCATGCGATGAGATGGATGACCGAAGAATGTTTCGGCATGCGCAGCCGAATAAAGGACGCCCCTAAGTTGTTGATTCAGCCTCTGCAGGCTCGGCCTCGCCGAGGCAGTGACAAGCGGGGTGCGGGAAACACAGCACAAACACAACAAACTAAGACAGACCCATTATAAAACCAAAGCAGGCAACGACCACTCCCGCCTCCCTCAGCTTTCTCATGTACTGCTTCAGCCTCAGCTGCCGCGAACCCCAGATTCCACTCGGCTTCGGGTGTAGCTTTTAATCCAAATAGACTGAAGAAGGTTAAACATGTCTGTTAAGGTTTCTTTAACCCTAAAAACCTCAGAACAGGAGCACTTGCGCAAGGGACGCAGGGGGTTAGGCTTCCGAATCGGCTTTCTTCCTCGCGTGGTGGGGGTGTCTTGCAGGCTGCGGGCTGATTCTCTGTCACTGGCCTGGAGCGGTCACCAACCACATCAGTGCCTGTACTGGCCACAAATAAGCCCTCAGCAGAAGGCAAACCATGCAAGACGGACTCCATGTTCTGAAAGCGCCGGATTTGAACAGATCTCTCAGACAGCCTTCGGTCTAAACCCACCAGCTTTTGCATCCTAACTCCTACGCCCCAAACACAGAACTTACGGCGATGACCAGGCGGCACTGTCAGGCGACGATTTCCGCACATCACGTGCAGCTTGCGGTCTTGCTGAACGCCTTCGGCCAGTGAGGTTCATTCATGCAGGCGAATGGAACCCGTCTGGGGGGGGGGGTAATGCTAAGAGAAGGGGAGGTTGGCTCGGTAGTGGACCAGTGCAGCTGCTAACGACTTCGCAAACTACATCTCAAGAACTTCAAACTCTCAGACAAACGCTCGGGTTCCTACATAACTGATCAGCGTAGTATTGGACTAGGCCGGAACACCCCACTACACGATGGAAACCATGGAGTCCATGGAGCTTGACAAGTACATCATCCATGATCCCCAAACTCTCAAACGCTAAGCACATACACTGCACACCCTCAAGTCCGAGTCCTCACGACCCGCAAGCCCAGCCTGGACACATAACACCAGCAGGAGAACCCTTGTCCCCTTAACCCCTAAACTCTATAAACCTCAACCCTTAAAGCTTAAAGCCTCTACCTGAGTCTACGCGTGAACCCTAAACCCCTAAACCCTAAACCACTCGGCCTACGAGGGCCGTGAGCTCCTGGGCTTCTAGGATGCCGCTCTCCAGATCCGAGAGCAAACACGTCAGGCGCTGCCCTTTGTGAGGCCCATTCCTGCGGCTTTGGCTTAAGGGCTCCGTTCTGAAGGCCTTTTGCATGACTTGCATTTAGGGTTGATGATATTGAAGGGTTTCAGGGTTTCGACGACCACGACCAGCAGGAGGACCGCCGCCACCACCACCACCAGTCGACCATGAAGCGGACGGAAGGGAGCCCTCAAAATCGTTCGGAGCCCACACTAAAGACGACGAGGCTTGGAGTGTGGCCCGGGTCGGACTTTAGGTACTTCCGCATTTTGGGGACGCCGCTCCAAACTCCCCGCCTTGTGTGGATGACCACGAGAGGAAGGCAAACAGTGCCCTGCCACATTCCCGGGGACTGGGCACTCTGTATATAGGAGCCTTAAAAACTAGAAAATCGGGTTTGGGGTTTTCGTATACTATGGTTACCATAAAGAACTCCCAACATAGTCTTGAGACATGAGCCCAAAGTGTGCGCCGCACCGCAGCCTGTGCGGCGCAATTTCCATGTGCACCCCCGCCGCACGCACAGTGACAAATATTATTTTTTCTGAATGAAAACCATTAACGTGTTACCACAGAGATGGTGGGCGGACACTAACTCTTTAAGTCCGCATTAATGTATCTCTGATTGCATTGGCATGGAGCGTCCCATTTCGGATCGATTCTTGAAGTGCTGCCTTCACCCTGTGCTTCACAAGCACTGTACAAATCCGGGAGTCCTGAAAGTCTGGGAGACCTGATGGTGGGTAAAGATGAGCCTGTCCGGCGACTCCAGCCGCAGCAAGTGCCCCCACTTCTTGTGGACCTTGTCCGCATTGTGGTATGACGGATCCCAATCCTGGGCAAACACTTGCACCACCAAAGACTGGCTCGGGCCTCCACAAGACCTTAAGCCCTCCAAGCTCGAAACTACACAATCTCGTAGCTCTAAATTCTCCCTTCCCCAACAAGTCACAACTCAAATCCGCTGAGCTAGACGCACTAAAGCTTCATCGCAGCAGCCCTGGAAGAAGCAGTGGATGGAAATGCTTCCAACATGTCTCCCTTGCATCTGAGAAGCAAGGCCTGATATGGTATTGCATCGAAAAGCACTGTATCGTATTTGTAACATTAGTATACGGCATTGTAGTATACAGCGCTTTTTTGTGTTCTGTTATGGTTAGATATACTGTATCATGTTGCATTGTACTGAACTGCCTTGAAATCTCCTGCAATTTTGTTGTACTGCGCTGTACTCTACCATATTGTTGCATTATCTTGTGTCATATTTTACTATGTAGCATCATACGATAGTTTCTGGCAAAATTTGAAGAAAAACGCCTGCAGCCATGTTCGTGGATCCACAGCACATGCATACATATACCAGTCATTCCTGGACCGGGCTTCCCAACCCATTCCCTTGAATTCCCAGGGCCGGGCTTGCCAACCCATTACTTTTTACAGCTGCAGCCCTGCCAGGTGCATGATATCCGCTTATGAAGCCATGTGTCGGAGCAACCGTTGTTCGTCCGCCCTGGGGGGGGGGGGGGGGGTCAACCCCCAAAATGGGGCTTGCCAACCCTTTCATTTACTCGATTCCAGGACTACCCGGGTGTCTCCAACCTGGACTACTCCTGCATGGTCCTTCGATCTAGGGCTCTCCAACCCTGACACGCCCAGGCAGAACTGCCGAATCAAAATCAATAGAAACCAAGCTTCAAATTCAATAGAAAATTTCCATAAAATCAATAGAAATGACGAGTCAAAATCAATAGAAATGTATGGTTAAAGTCAGTAGGAACTGGATATACACAGTACAGATTTCGATTGATTCTACTGCCAAAACCATCAAAATCAAGCGCTATTGATTTTGCAAGCAAAATCAATATTCCGATTGATATTTTTCAATATCGGGTGGTCTGGGGACTATGACAGGTTCTGTCACATCATACCAAATCATCTCCAACTTTGCCATAATGTATGATACTGTATAACATTTTGCTTCTTTATATGATGTTACGACATTGTATATCTTAGGATTTGACATGCTATGATCTGCTGTGCTTAGTGATGTTATGTGCTGTTGTATTATATCGTATTCTATTACAATGTAATGATACTGCTTGAACTAGTAGTAGTATTGGTATTCGTCATAGTATGCGTATGAGTATTGGTAACATTGCTAGTATTCAAGATTCGTGTTCGTATCTTGCATTCGTGCTCGCAAAAGTATGAGCATGACTACTAGTAACAGTATTAACAACCTTATTCGTACATGCCTTCGCATAATGTTAGTATTCGTATTCGTGTTGGCCTTCGTATTCTTATCTGCTACTTGTTTTAATATTTAGCATTCGTGTTAAACAAACATGGACGAACTCGTGTTCGTGTTACCTTTAGTATTGCTATTGGTATTGGCATTCGTATTCGCAGAATACCCTATTGTCTAAGTGAAATGACGCCTGATGTGTTGAATGATCTGCTGCACCGTTCTACACACAGAGTATATACACTTAAAAATACCTACATACATGCATGCAGGCTCAGGAAAGCGCTCTATCAAGTTTTATACGCCTTCTGGAGTTCGGCATGATACGCGGTGCTGCAATCGAGCCATGCGTGGTATGAGAGTAGGCGCATCTCGCACGCGTGTTCTAGAATTAGAACATGTGCAGAAACTGAGGTGGAACGCAAAACCCCGACGCCCCAGTCCAGACACTGAGCAAGAGGCCCTAAACTCTGGACGAGCAAAGGCGCATTGGCGCTCCTCTGTGCCTCCCTCAGCAGATATATCTGGCGAGCACAACACCTCTCCGGTGAAGCCCTGATCGAGAGCGGCAAAAGGAGGTTAGAAAACCGAACACCAGAAGAAATTTGGGAGTTATTGCCTCTGGAACCAGCAATACTACAGTAGAGAGCAGCATCTCCGTATTCCGCTTGCAGGCTGCAATATCTGAGAGCTTGTATAGGTTCAGGACCTCGGGATTTAAGGGGTTTGGGTTCAGGGTGGACGGCTGTCCTGATGGCCTTTTGGTCGTTAAGTGCCAACACCGCATCCACACATTTCACCAGCTCAGGCTTCATCGCAGTCTGTCCCTCAAACGCAGGCCTCTGAAGTGCATCGGCTTCACAGCACTCACTCGACTTCATCGAAAGGCTCATCGCACGCCACCGTAACCCTTCAGTTCCTCAACCTTTCCAAACTCAAAAGTTCGCTAGCTGATTTTCTGCATCGGGCCGAGTTCGGGGTCCTCATAGTGGAAAAAGCAAACAATTTACCCGAAACGCTGGAAACCCTCCACCTTTTAAGCCCTAAGGCCCTGAACAAGTCCCCCCCTCTGGCTCTTCCCTACCCGGTCCTCCTGCGACGCTTGGCAGATGCATCAACCGAGAAGTCGTCGTCGCTATACATCCGAAGACTGAGCAGGGACTGAAACGGGCTTCAGGGTTCTATAGGACGATCTCGTGTTTCGGGATTTCGGAATGCGCTGGCGAAGTCCAATCCTTGCTTGAACGACCAAGGGACTTCGAAAGCTCTTGAGACGTAGGGCTTCAGAAGTAGGGCAATCGGAGTTGCAAGGTTTGAAAGTCCCTTTGCGATACCCGGCGACCCTCCAAAGCAGCTTTGGTATCTAAGGCTTCAGGGCTGTAGCTTCGCAGATTCGGGATTGAAGATCCGTTTTTTCACGGAGAGGCTTTGCTGAAGCACTCGTGGAAAGATCACCCGGTGCCCGGTATCAGGGTATTCTTATTGGCTAGAAGCCCGGAACGGTCAACCCATTTGCCCCAACCGCGGCCCCCAAGCGTCGCGGGATGTTCGTTTGCGCATCAAAAGAATCACGTCTGAGTTGCACAAACAGCAGCCTATCGAGAAGAGGCCACCGCATGTCTTCCCCTACAGGCGATACCTCGAAGCCCTGGCCTTTTTGCTTTGGGCTTCAGGGCCTAGTTTAGGGCTCCTAAGCTTCTGCGCCCTTGCAGACTCAAAGCACACGGCGATAAAAGGGCTGAGGGTTAGGATGGCCCCAGGTTGTCTGGAATTTGCTGGGTTTGAAGATTCGATCAGTGCGGATCCAGTCTAGCCTGCGCTGCCTAGAGTACAACCAGAACTTGGAAATTTCAGGCCACCCTAATGCAGGGGCCTGCATAATTAGAATAAGGTTTGGGGGTATATTAAACTATAAGTAATAAGGAACCCCCAAAACCATATTCTAATTATTAAGGCCCCTACATTAAGCAATACGCCACGGAGGAGTTTTCAAGAATTCTGCCTCAAGAGAACTGCCAAGCACGAGAATCATGTTCGTAAGACCCGAACAACCCTATGTCGCACATAGCAAGCTCCGAAGAACTTCTTCGTAGCTTGTACCACAACATCATCCCCGAGCCCTCAATCCTTTTGCTGAAATTTCCTTGAACCCCTTAAACCCCAAACCTTCAAATCCTCGCTCCCTCAGTTCCGAAGCCACCGCTGCTAGACAAGCTTCCGCTTTCTCGCCTTGAGGATGACCCTGCAATCACTGTGAATGCTTCTTCAGCGCAGCTTCTTCATGATGACTCAGAAGAGAAACTTGCTGTCACTTTCTGATGATTACCGATACTGCTCTACCCCACTATGGATATGAAACAGAATGACAGATTAAGAGAGTGTGTTTAGATATTCTCATCCCTGCCTCTTATCGATTTCACCTACAATACAGACATGCACCCATAAAGACGAATAAGAACCCACACTTGCAAAGAGTCTTGGTTGAAGCCTATGCAGTAGAGTATCGATAAGACGAATGCCACAGTACCAGTACCGTGCGGGTCACATTATCATACTATGCCAGATCATATCGTATCTTACTGTCGCATACTTTTCTTAAGCTATCTCTCATTTAGTTGTATCATCCTAAACCCTAAACCCTGAACCCAAAAACCCTATACCCCAAACCCGAAGTTTTATCTGCCTTAGCGTAGGAAGGAGCTCCGGGTGCTGATGGACTACATGCGGTACTGCTGAAACCCGAAACATCGAGCCAAGCTCTGAAACCCCAGCGTTACCTAAATTACGTCGGACTCCCCGGGCAGATGGATGACTAACAGCTACCCAATAACCTGAGGTGGTGGGCTGTAGTTGTTCTCAGGAAACCTGCTGTGTGGGCAAGCTTAGATGAAATTTATGAGCTGTCAATGCCGATGATTCAATGGCTATCATGCTTAAGATACCGCTCCTTGCTACTTATTGCTTCTGGCTCGGTGTGAAGCTCTAAGTGTGCCACAAATCAGAACTTTGTTGTGCAAGACCCCGAGACTGACGCGAGAAGACCTCAACCGGCACAAGACACTACAATTTACCTTGCTACTTAATTTAGTATTATGACTGGTATATGTATGACTCGTATTACTATTATCATTAAGATTGTTAAGATATGCAACATAATCTTCTGAAGCCCTGTCGTATCGTTCGCTGCTTCAAGAACCACGAAGGCGAAGTCAGCTGGAAATCAGAATGTCTGAAGGAGTGACGCTCCTGACCGGCACGAACCCCAAGGTGTAACCGTCCCGACACCCAGAGCCCTCAGTGGCCTTAGTACGTAGTGCGTGCATGAAAACCCCAAAGCAACAAAGCATCCCAACAAACAAACAACCCTAAACCCTAAACCCTAAACCCTAAACCGAAACCCCTGCAAGAGCGGAGGGGGGGGGGAGGGCGCCGGGCTTAGGACTGGCCGGACCTTCAATCCGAAAGCCACGCCAAGCCTGAAAACTTGACCCCCTCGTCACAGGTTATAGCATGCATCCTTAACCTTTGGTTGAAAGCCCTCAATCTAACTTCGAAACCGTAGGATAGTATATCCCAAACAACAAACCCCAGATTCTAAACTGGAACCCCAGTTCCAGTAAACACCCACCGGCGCCTTCTGGACAGCTGGGGCTCGAGCCTGTTTCGGGCTCAGCTTTGAGATCTCAAGGTTCAAGGGGATTAGGGCTTAGGGTTTGGGGATAAGGGTTCTTGGGTTTTGCTCGGGCTTGCAAGTCTAAGGTTTCACTTTTGGCTTTAAGGTTTTGGCTTTGGGGTTTAGGGCACGGCGAAGAAAGGGGCTTGAGTGCTATCTGCAAAATACAGCGGCTCGAGATCGTCCACGGATCTAGCCCATCATGCCACCGTGCAGCATGCAACTTTACATGGGTTTGTGGATGTTAAGACATACGATTATCACCCTGTAGCAGCAGGGATAGAACCAGCGAACCCAGCCTGCTTTTCAAGTTCGTGCTCTAGTCTAGTCTGCTCCAGCTTTCAACTGTGGGAAATGCTGTGACCTTGTAGATGGAAGCTGCAATTGCAATAATCGAACAATATAGTGTGTTGTAGTATACTAATGTATATTATAGTATATTAATGTATGTTATAGTACATTACAGTTTACTATAGTATATTGCAACAGACCTGGGGTCCAGAGCTCAAGGCATCAACCAGAGCCAGGCATCATCCCCACATCTTGCCACCTCAAAACTCCAACATCTCGAAACCCTACGCCCGGAGCCATCGCTCAGAAAGGCGCAGTTGCTTCGCACCAGTTTGAGCATCAGCCTTTCCAAGTCATAATATGTAGTAAGAAACACAAAAAACGATAAGTTCTGATCACAATAATACAATACTACCCGTAACATTGATAATACAGTACTATATCTATCATACTGAATCATACTGATGATGCTAGCATTAGCACCCCTAAGCCCCAAGCGACATGTCCATTTTGAGTTCCAAATTGGACCACCAGCAGGCTGCCATGCAACTGAATTGACGTGCTGGCAATCCGAATGTCAAGTGCCCAGTCTTTCAACACGTGCAGGCCTGCTGCGAATGTGGTCCGGAATCTCCTCCTGGCGCTGCTCTGAACAGTTCAATCACCTAAAAATGGGGGGTCTTCGTAATTAGAATACCGTTTTGGGGGTTCCTTATTACAACTCTAGTATAATATACCGCCAAACTGTATTCTAATTATTAAGGCCCCAAAAGCAACGAAAGCCCGGGCTGTCTTTCAACCAGAACGCCCAGGAAAAGGTTTCCACAGTAGCGGAAGGCCGTCTGCTCTGCATGATCGTATAAAAGACATGGAGATCTGATCGAACGCATCGGTGTGGGGGAGCTCGCAACAGACCTGCTTGGCAAGCCCTCCACACTCCTTCAGCCCACCTCTAAGCTGTGCAGCCCAGACTTCCACTGTCAAACAGAAGGCCTCACCCTCCACAACAAGCTGAAGCTCGCGTGAGTTTCGTGTCCTTCACCGGAACCGTGGGTGGATCCGCTTCGCCCTCGGCTTCGAGCGCTTGCTTCGCTTGCAGCTTCGCTTGCTTCAGCATCTCCATGGTCTGCTGGAGGCTGTTTGCAGCCCTCTGCTTGTCCTGGCAGGGGACGGCGGGGACGGGCCGAGGGGTTGTTCAGGCGTTGTTTGGGATTGAAGTTGTCTTTTCAAGGCCTAGGAGTCTAGAGTCTAGGTTTCAGGGTGTCGGGTTCAGGGTCCAAAACGAATGTAGGGTTGACTAGGTTGCGGAGGTTTCAGGCTGAGGTTAGGCTGCGGGCTGCGTGGCTCGCTTCTAAGTCGGGCTATGAACCTTGCAGTCAACCTTGTCTTTCTTTTGCTGCCTCTTTTGTGTGCTCATCTGCGATTTCAATTCCCTCTATGGGCGACCGCACGGGGAAGGGAGCGCTACCCGGCATGGCCTTCATGGCGAGGTCGTAAGCCTGTTGCGCGACTCTCACCAGGAGGTCCTGCGTCTAAATTCCGCGGTCAGGCGTCTAGAGGTCTAGAGTTCCGGCTTCGTGGCGAAGCGGTTTGGGGTTCAGGATCATATATGGAAACAGCCATGGCTCACCCAGGTCGAATCCAAATTCTTCAGTAGGCTTTTCTGCTTTTCTCTCACCAAACTATGCACTGCTCCCGCAACCCGAAGCCCGATACTACGACGCAGTGCTCCGTGACCTGAAGCCTCTTCGCACTGCCAGAACCTCTTCGACCTAGAGGCCAAACAAAACCCCTCAAACCCCAGGCTCTGATATAGGGGCCATCCTTACCATGACAGGGTAGTAGGGTATATCATAGCTAAAGCATAAAGGGACTCTAAAGGGGAGAGTGCTGCGTTCTCCTGTTGGTTGCCCTCGGCAGCCAGACGGGCGGAATTCAGCTCTTTCCTTAGATCTCTTGCGATTTGGTTCTCTGTCTGAGTCTGTGGGGTTAAGGCTTAATGTTAGGGTTTGGGTTCAGGGTAAAGGCACGGCATATATTCGGTCCGAGAAGGGACATGGTGCTTGACAAGAGTTGCGGGGTCTCAGCGACTCTGAACCATACGCCAAAAGCGGCCAAAGCCTCGACGTTCAAGGGATGAGGCTCACACCCGCAAGCCCGAAAGCGTAAGGTCTGACACCCCAAAACACCCCGACAAGAATTGCCACTGGCCCTGCCTGGCCCCAGCACCCTGACAGGAAACGATTTAACAATTCAGCAGCACCCCCCAAGGAGCCCCAAGACAGACAGCAACCCCAAGCAAAAGAGGACAGCTGCCAAAGCTAGGATTCCGGGATTTAGGGCCTTTAGGGCTTTAGGCTTCCGTGAACCGTATCAATCCAAAAGGCCCGGCCCCCAGAGCTGCGGAGTCTCTTGTACTGCTCGACCAACTCGTCGGCGTCCTCGACAGCCTCTCCAGACCCACCGGCGATTGAACATCGGTGTTTGGAGTTGAGACTTGGATAGTGAGGTGATGCCCCGCTCTAACCTGGAACCGTTCCCTCAAAAGAGCCGACTGCAAACGACGGTCCCTGTAGAGGCTTACTTTGGAGTCTGACTTCGCAAGATCAAGCCCTGACCCCTGAAACCCTGACTCCGTATCACCCGAAACCCCGGAGAAGATCCAGGGTCTTGACAGCCGTCAAGATGTCTGTGTGGCGTCGTGGTGGCTGCTGTGACTTGGTTTTCTGATATATTAAAGGCTTTGTATTGCAACAGCACATTGACTGCATTTTTCGCTATCGTCTGGCAGTGGATTGTCTCTCCGAGAATTCGCATGTGTGATTGCAAGTGCTTTTACAAGCTTGTGAAAAGCAGGGAAGCTGTAACATTCACATAATATGACTTTGATTCCTTCTTAATTAACGGAGACTATCGTCCGAAGAGCCGTTATCAGACGTGCTGTCCTTGAAGAAGCCTGGTCTAATTACCCACTGGCGATCTACGCCAGCCAGCTTACACGCCCGTTGGCTACAAAATCGCTTGCAGGGTGCTACCCTGCCCCAGCCTTGAGTGAAGCAGCAGCATCCTTTTCCAACGCCTCCTGCATCCTCACATTGGACATTGATGTATTCCGCATTAGAGTTCCGTTGAATGTATCCACATTACGCAGTGGTTTAAGCGCGGCTTTCCTTGAGGTCCGGGGGTTTACAGAGGGTTTTCTGGCTTTTATCACGAGTTGAAGAGGTTTTAGAGGTAGCGGTCTGCGATGTTCGTGGCAACGGGGGCCTACAGGGCTGTGCAAGGCGTGCGATGCGACACGCACTCACATAAAAAAGGGGCCTTCGAAATTAGAATAGGGTTTTGGGGCCCATTATACTACAATTATAATAAAGCACCACCAAAATGATATAGGTAATTATTAAGGCCCCTATGTTACAGCACAAAGCCAGCCGGTCCCAGAGCAATCTCTCTCCTTAGCCCACGGTCCAAACCGAAGCGACTCCGTCTCAAGAGGCTCCAGTCTTGGGGCTTTAAACCCTAGACCCCCTAGACCCTAAACTCCTGTCGGTGCTGAGGCACTTAATGGCGCTCAGAAGGCTTCGGGTGCAGAACTGCAGGTAAGGGACTCTTCTTCTGTCGGCGCCGGCTTGCGAGGCATCCGCTTGACCTGCACCTGTCCCAAGGCGCAGAAGTTTCAGATAATGATGGAACCTGACACAGAATATTTCAACTGAAAACACTAAACCCTGAACCTCTACACCGAAATCAACACAAGGATTCTCACGAAGAGCCCTGAACGGGTTAAAAGCCCTAGCAAAACCCGCGAGTTTCAAACTTCACCAATTGTCTATATGAAGACTCACTAAACCATATCTCAAAGCCCACAATGCACTGGAATCTTGAATCCGCCTACACCGCAAAGGGCCCGATGCCCAACTTCAAACACTCCGGGACCTTCGAAACTCCGTGAGGGCTCATAGGGTGCAGGATATACACTGAATCCGTCGTGTCCGCAATCCTGTCGAAATCCTACCCTGGCAAAGCGGCAGTCAGCAGATTCTGCATCAACCGAGCAAGATGCGAAGTAATCAATGTCGAAGGCACGATGACACTGAAACTGATAGCAACTACTCCAATAAGTGTTGTGAACATCATCGAAACCATTTCTTCACCCGCTTGAGCTGCTTCAGCTGGCTTCGAATAACCCATGCAGGCTGACACTGACTCTGAGCTCTGTGCTGGTCGTCTTTGCAGCGGAGCTGTCTTCCTCATCGGCGAAGGGGACGCCTGCAGGCACGTGGATCGGCTTTAGGGTCAAGCATCTCGGAAGGGTGCAAGGATGGCCGCGGTAAGTCAAACCTGTAGCTGTCAGTGTTGCATTCTGCGTACCCGCGATACTTCAAAGAGGTATTTCGGAATATCTGCTGAATCTACTACTAGTTGCCGTGCCACTGATGTGACAAGTTCTACATCATGCCCGTTAAACCCGCGGTGCACTACGGAGCAACGGTAGCTTTGCCTTTCCGTTGCGGCAGCCAATAGATTTTTCACTTTTGATGTATTGCTTTGCATATGCTTGTTGGTTAACCAACCCTAAGCCTGGCCCTACCTGTAGCCGAAAAGACCTACCTCTTTAGGGTTCCCTATTATGGTTTCTATATATACTTCCTTAAAAAGGTAGGTCTTTTCGGCTACAGGTATGCCTACACCCGAAGCTCATCGGCAGTTTGCCTTCTCTTCCTTGACGGGCTTCCTGGGCATCCGTTTCACCAGCACCTGCGAGGAGCGGCTCTTGGGGACAGCTGACAGGGCCTTAATAATTCGAATAGGGTTCCTTTTAAAGGGTTCCTTTTCAGGGGTCTATAAAGGGATCTATCATAGGGTTCTACGATATAGGGGCCTTAACAATTAGAACAGGGTTTTGGGGCCCATTGTACTATAATTCTAATAAGGAACCCCCCAAAATAGTATAGGTAATTTTTCAGGCCCCTATAGTAAACCCAACCGCGCAGCCTGAACCTGAACCCTTCAACCCTGATTCCCAAACAGTAAACCCAAGTTGGTTGTTTACTACCAAGACAAGGACTTCCAGCAAGAAACGCACCACCCACACCCAGACCGACAACCTCTGCTTCCAACTCCGCCCCCGCGTCATTGCTGCTTGGAGATCTAATGGTACACGTTTTTGAGTGACTGCGATGGGAAATGCATTCGAACTCGGTCTAGACGGAGCAACAGTCTTGCGACTATGAACGGGCTGCCATTCCTAGATTCTTCGGTTCGAAATCATGACGAGAGCGGCAGTGGTGGTGGTGGTGGTAGCAGTAGAAAAAGCAGTGGCAGGAGCAGCAGCGGGAGCAGGAGCATCAGGAGCAGGAGCAGTAGGAGCAGTAAGAGCAGTAGAAACAGTAAGGGCAGTAGGCGCAGTAGGTGCAGTAAGTGCAATAGGTGCAGTAGGTGCAGTGGGAGCAGTAGCAGTAGCAGTAGTAGTAACAGGAGTAGGAGTAGGAGTAGGAGTAGTAGTAGTAGTAGTAGTGGTAGTGGTAGTGGTAGTGGTAGTAGTAGTAGTAGGAGTAGTCGTGGTAGTAGTAGTAGTAGTAGTAGTAGGTAGTAGTCGTAGCAGTAGAAGTAGGAGTAAAAGTAGGAGCGGGAGTTGGAGTAGGAGGGAGTAGTTCTAGTACTAGTAGTACTAGTAGCGATAGCAGCAGCAGTAGCAGGAGCAGGAACAGCAGCAGTACTCAGAGTCAATGTCATTATCAGCATCAGCAGCTGTATCAGCACCAGTAGCAATAGGCAGGGACAGGAGTAGGAGCAGCAGCAGGAGCAGGAGCAGGAGCAGGAGCGAGCAGGAGCAGGAGCAGGAGCAGCAGTAGCAGTAGCAGTAGCAGTAGCAGCAGCAGGAGCAGGAGCAGCAGCAACAGCAGCAGCAGCAGCAGCAGCAGGAGCAGGAGCAGCAGCAGGAGCAATAGCAGTAGTAGCAGGAGCAGTAGCAGTAACAGTAGCAGTAACAGTAGGGGTAACAGTAGGAGTAGTAGTAGCAGCAGCAGGAGCAGCAGTAGGAGTGTTAGGCGTGGAAGAAACGAGTTTTTGGAGTGGTAAGTGTAGGAGTCTTTGGTTATAGGAGTGGTGGTAGTAGCAGTAGCAATGCTGTAGCGGTAGCAATCAATAGGAGTGGCAGTAGCAGGAGCAGTGGTAGTAGCAGTGGCTGCGGCAGGTGTTGTTGCTGCGGCATTTGATAAGTGTCATCGGGGTCGTCGCCATCGTGGTCGTCGTCGCAATAAAAGGCCTATGACGCCATGGTGGTGATACTTAAGACGGTGATGATGATGACGATGATGACGATCAAAATAACTCATCGATGACGGTGATCAGGGTGACGATGACGTTGTTTGGTGCCAACTCTGTGGTTCTCTGAACTCGAAGGCTTAAGATACGCCTTGCCAGCCGAAGCTTTGAACCCGGCAAGCCGGGATCGATTTCTCAAGTTGGGCCTTTGCAACAACAGTTTGGGTGTCTTCCACGGTCCCCGAAAGCCGGGCTGTGCTTAAGGATTCTAGGCTTTGGGGATTCGAGGTTTTTAAGGATCTACTCCGAAGGGCCCAACAAATTAAGATCCCACCATCGGTCAGGCATTCAATGTGCCTACCCACCCCGCCAAAGTTGCATCTTCGTAATCCACACACCAAGTGGACTGTCGTCAGAAAAGTTGAACGTAGGAGCCCTCATCGCCAAGTCTTTACAATATTCCAAGCATGATATCAAGAGGGCTAGGGTCATGATCAGTTGTGCTAGAGCACCGTCAACATGCAACTGACAATTCTCGGGGGCAACGCTACACCTCCCCGTGTCAAACCTTCCTTCAATCACAAAGCAACTGCATCCCTTTTCTCTGCATCCTTGTCAGGCTGAGGGTTGAAAGTTGAAAGGAGCTAAGTGTAGTGTCCGGGGTTTCGGGTTCAGGCTACTGCTTCAGGTCGGGGATTTCTTGCTCAGCCTTAACCTCTTGCAGAGCCTGGCTTACAAAGTTAGAAATTCAGAGACGCTGCGCGCTGCCATGTACAGCTGGCCTTCTTTTCGACAGACTCCTCCTCTTCTCTCTTTATGCGCACCTGCATCGCTGTCTCTAGTTCCTTCAAACGATAGCCAAAGGTTTTCAAGTCCGCAATCTGCTCTGCTGGAACATGGTCAACATGACAACGGCAGCCATCCGGGCAATCCAAATTGAACCTAATCCGGAATCCCCCATCGACACAAATCCTAACTTGCTCTGCGAAACCAGTTGCATAACCTACCTAACGAATATGTGCATTCATAGCTCTCTCCGCATCTTGACCCAGGCACTTCTTCTAAACCGTGATGGATCTGTAGCGATGCGATTAGTGACGGAGGCCGAACCTAACATGGAAGGCATCGGCAGTTTCGTAAAGAAGCCGAAATTTCGGCACGTTGACTGAGGAAGGCTCAAGCTTGAGCGACTGGGCAAGGTTTGGTTAACTGTAGCTTCCATAGCGGCAAATGGAAGGTGTGCCTGAGGCAGACGGCCGGCCGGATTGAGGTTTTGTGTTTGGACTTGCTGAAGGCCGGGGGAGGGTCGGACCTGATGCAGGGCGACTCCAGAAGTAGGCAAAGGAGAAAACTAGGCGTGAGACTGTCAGGACGCCGAGGCGTAAGATCAGCTTGAATGAAGGCCTACCTCAGACGCAGATGATTTCAGAGCAGTGGAAGCCACTGGGCTGAAAGTGCCACGAGGTGGGCGACAGTTGTTCGACCTGTTGGTTGTGGGTGGGTGGGTCGAGAAAAGCTGAGCGCTAGAGCCAGTGCCATAGGCATAACACAGACTCACTCGCCTCCTAACACAACATTAACCAAACCATGCAATTAACGAGCCCCTGCCTTAGTGCTATACGGACATGACCATGAGCTTTGCCTTCGCAAATTCAGAATCACAAGCATCGGGCTTCGAGATTAATATAGGGGCCTTAATAATCAGAATAGGGTTTTGGGGCCCATTATACTATAGTTCTAATAAGGAACCCCCCAAATAGTATATAGGTAATTATTTAAACCCCTATATTAGAGACTCTGCCAGGTGAAGCCGGCCATGTCTCTCGAGTTTTCGTTCGCTGGGGCCTTTGCTCTCTCTGTGCGGAGCTTGTTGCTGCCCAAGAGCATGAAAAAGAGAGATGGAGAGGCTTAGATGTAGATGCCCTGGTTTCAAGACCCTGCTACGCTGCTACGTGAAGCATGACACCGCTTAAATTATTCGGATGCCGCGAATTCCCTGGCTTCCGTGCATGTTCTTGAAGATGTTCGTTGTACTGCCAGACAAGTTTCCTAAACGGTTTACAGTCTTCTGTCAATCTCGCCTTCTCGTGGCAGGACTCGTCCTGTTCCTCCTTTGGCCTACGTGGCATTTTCTTCACCTGTCAGCAATAGTCGGAAGTTTGCTGATGACATTGAGGGCTCCGGGGCAAATGCTCGAAGTGCTTCCTCGAACCGAGTTTATAGTAAGGGGTATCTTCTATCAAGTCTCCTACCGTGAAGAAACGCCACATAGTCCTCATATGTTCTCATGATCTTCGGAGCAAAGCGCATCCAATCCTCGACCCGGATCTTCTGTTTTTTGGGGCTGATCTGTAGCCAAGAACAAGATTGGGCTTACGGTTCGGGGATGGGTTGGTACTTACGGAAAGCAAGTATCTCGACAGTCATCTTTGAACATTTCCATCAGGGCCACAAGATGATACAAGCAAAAAACAGCGGCCCGAAAACCCTGGACTCGGAGAGGGGGAAAGGAAGGATGCCAACGGTCGGCCTGCACGTCACATCCCCCACCACGAAGTACACCCGAAAAAACTACTAGTATGGGGACTTTAATTATTAGAATAAGTTTGTATTATAATTAGGAACCCCCATACCCAAATTGCAAAACCGCAAACTTTCTTGAGTCCCGTCCCGCACCTCCGGTCTGGGTCGTGGCCGTGGCCTTTGGCAGCCTAGGCTGAGACGCGGATCATCGCTCTCATCTGGTGTGCGATTGGCCTACGGTAAGAGCTGTTGCAAGGTTTGGGCTTTTAGTGAGACTGAAAAGTAAGTCGTTGCGAATCTTTCATTCGCGGTTCTGATTCCGGTTGAGAGACCCCAGACGCCCCAGACTCCCTGACCAAGGCAGAATGCAGCACTAAACTCATGAAGCCTAAACCCCTAAGATCCTGTCCTAAACCGAAACAACCAAACCCCAAGACCCTAAAACTCTGAAGTTCCAAACAACCAGATGCAAAAAATCAAGCTCTCTGAACTCCACAAGCATCTGCATTAAGTAAGGCGCTTCCTACCCTTACACTCCCAGCCCTGCAGTCCTGCGTGAGTCCTAAAGTCTTGAACACCAACCCTACGGCCCTCTGCTTGCAGCCGCTAAACCCCAGCACCGAGAATCTTGAAGGCCCAAACCCTAAACTCCAAAGCTCGAACCCCTACTATAGGGGCCTCAATAATTAGAATAGGGTTTTGGGGCCCGTTATACTATATTTAATAAGGAACCCCCAACAGAGTATAGGTAATTATTGAGGCCCCTATATTACAGCCGAAAGCCCAAATCTCTACTTGACTTTGTGAAAGCGTCTGCTGCGCCGCGGCAAAGGAGAGCGCACGGGACCCCCACGACCTTGCGTGCTCAGTTTGGCTTGTGAGTTTTCTACTCAAGTTGAAGTTTACTGGCTGTCGGTTCAGTCCTTCTTTTCCAAGTTGAGGGTTTATGGGTCTAAGTTGGGGTTATGTATCACAAGTGATCACCTATGGACCATGGACATCCCCTGTACTAAGAACCACCGAACCCTGGAACTAAGCCTGGAGCCTTAAATCCCAAAACTACTCCCCAAACTCCCCAAGCCCCCAAAACCTGGCGCACTGCCACCACAAGACATCAAACATAAAAAAGCACCCACACCACCCAACCTGAACAACACTAACACACTCACCATCATCGCCGCGCCCACCAAAAAAGTCAACATAACACACTTCAAAAAAACTTAAACACTCGAACAAAATCTTCTGATATCGGCCCGAGCTCCGACGGACGTCAGCCTGAGCTTCCGATGCATGCGCCAACAAAACTTCAAGCTTCGGTTTCTAAAAGGCCCTGGGGATCAGAGTGATGTTAATCGCCCAATCTACCTTGCAGTATGCCATCTAACATATCCCAACCAGTGTTCAAAAGCGGCTACAGCAGTTATCTCCCCGAGCTTAAGGTTGCACAGGCCCCTAAGCGAACCTCGCCCTGAGCCTTGAATGCCACCCTAACCCCCCCAGCTCCCCTTCCTGGAGCTTCAGGGGTAGTAATACGTGGGGTTATAAGGCCCCTAATATGGGTTATAAGTGTAGTTACCCTACTTATAACCCTACGTATAACTAACTACCCATGAACCTCCAAGTTCTACAAAACACCAAATCAAAAACTGACGAACTCTTCTGCGCAGCTTCAGAGGACGGTGCTTGGCCTTCCTGCGCTTCGCCCTCGCAGCTCGATGTCTAATTTGGGGCCCTCTAGGGGTTTAGGGCCGTTTTGTGTTGTCGGGCCCCTTTTTTCCTCCTGGTTTAGTGTGTGGGGTTTAGTGCTAGTAGAGGATAAAGATTTCTGCTATGAGGGCCTTGCCGGGGTTTTGGGTTGAGGGTGTCTGAACTGTCCGAACCATGCAATTCTATATACCCGTAAGCCCTTAACTCCGAAAGCCCTCCACCGTAAAGCCTGAACCCTGGAGTTGAGATCGTTTCAAAAGTTTTTTGGTTTTGGGGGCTTGTCTTGAGTGTTGACGTCGAGTCCTTTCTTTGTTAATGCCAAAAATGTGCTGTGGCTCGTTCCTTTAGAGGGAAAGGCCATCCCAAGCTAGCCTCAAGCATAGCAGTGGAAGTGGAGCGACCCTGGACCTCCTTACCACACGAAGCCCGATGACAGCCCACACCATGCTGAAACAACGCTCGTGAAGATCTCAGAAAAAAAGGGACGACCCCCAGCAGACTTGAGTAACTTGTAGCAGTAGCAATGATCGCAACAGGTCGAAGCACAAAACGCCAGACACTCTGCAACGTTTGCCCTGCCAGGCCTGCGAATCAGCCGGCCGGAACCCTTCATGGGCTCAGGCTCGGGCTGCAAGCTGGGTGAGCCTCAGAAATTTCGGCATGTGGGATTTAGGGGCCTCCAGGTTTCTAAGGTGTGAGGATGAGATCCCCTTGAGGCTGTGGGGGTTTCCGACTCCACCTCCAAGTGAGGAGACGGGGGCCGCCACGCCTTCCAGAGCGGTAACCGCACTATGCGCGATAAGTTTGACTCACCCCAAACCCCAATGCCTAAACCCAGCAACTCCTAAATCCGAAACCTGCGCAGCACTCTCCAAACTCTTCACTGTCCCCAACTTCGACAAGGAACCCTGGAGACTGGAACCCGAAGCCCGAAGACCCCCAAATCGTAAAAGCCCAAATCCGAAATCCACAAAATCGCCAACCTTGCACCACAAATTTTCCGAAACTTAAACCCCAAAAAACCAACAGAGCATACTAAAAACCCAAACCCCACAAACCAAAAACGCCAAAGAACAACCAAACCACCGAAAATCCCTAGCACAAGAACCTCGAGCTTCGGGATTTTCTGCCCGGGAGCGCTCCCAATTGGGCTCGGGTTCGGCCTTCACGGAGCCTCATTCTTCAACGATTTTGGGGCTTATAGGGTTTATCTAGGGATTGGTGGTTTAGGGATTTCGGGGTTTAGGGTTGTGGCTTTAAGGTTCACCGCTTCAGAATCTCGAGGTTCGGGCTTAGGGATTCGGGGCGTAACATTTGTGGTTTGAGGGTTTTCTTGTTGGCTTTAGGGCTTAGGTTTTAGGATTTTGGCAACAGGCTGTATAGGGTTCCTAGGGATTTGGGGTTTAGGCCTTGCCACTGCAGTGCTGCAAAACGCAACTCAGGGCCGCCCCGTCTCCATTGCAATCAAAATTCGCTCCCCGGGTTTAGGGTTTAAGGTTTAGGGTTAAGGGGTTTAGGGTTTAAGGTTTAGGGTTTAAGGTTATGGTTGGATTTTGAGGACAGATGCCGACCTTCCTGCGAGGAGACCCTCGCCAGTACCCGTCTGCCAGATAGGAGGACATAAGAAGGGGACAGGTTAGAGGATGGGCAAAACGACAGATAGCAGGACACAAGAAGAGGGCAGCTTAGAGGGCAAATAGCAGGACACAAGAAGGGATCAACACAGCTCCTCGGGGGCCTTTGAGGTTTAGCGATTCGGCTTTTAGGAATTTGGCGGCAAGCCCTCCTTTTCACAGACCATTGCGCGCCGCACAATTTTTGGTCTTCTGCAGATACAGTAACACGGGACCTTGGAACCCCAGCTGCGAATGAGCGAGTGAGTTCAGGACTTCGGGAGTTGGGGTTCAGGGTTGTAGGATTTGAGGTTTACGGTTCCGGGTTATGGTCTTTTAGAATTTGGGTTCTAGCGTTTTAAATATAAGGTTTAGCCGGATTAGGGATTCGGGTTTCGCCATGTTGTAGGGGTGAATCAGCCCTATAAGCCTTACCCTGTCAATTGCGGAATCTTCACACCGGAAATGTCCCCCCCCCCGGACATTCTCGGTGTTGGACCCAGAAGCGTACACCCCAAACTCCAACCGCTACAAAGACCGGCCGAAAGAGTTCATGCCTGCGAGGCTCGCCTTACGCTTTGGTCTTTAGGGCTTGAGACCTCCGAGCTCCTTCAGGCAGCCAGGGCTCTGTCTAGTGCTCCAAAGGTACCAGCGGTTGAAGATTTCCGCGGCTCTGGAGTCAGAAAACTTGAAGGATCAGACCTCGATGTGGCGCTTGTTGAAGATAGGGATGCAACACTCAGAGCGGATTCTGACTCAGCCCATACTGCAAACTGACGAGCTCAGGAAGGCATCACTTGCTATGGAAACTCCTCGAGAAACTCTCGCCACCCCTTCATTCTGGAAGGTTCGGTCATGTTTCCTCCCCTTCCAGGCCTTACCGCAACAGCGACAACCTTGATCACGCTGACACGAGGAGCGATAATAGGCCACTAAGAATCACACGCACTTTGAGCCCTGCCATAGGAACTCTTGGCGTGCTAAAAACCTCGCGACACCAGAACCTTCAAGGCGACTCTGCCGTGCTTAGACCCATCTGTTTTTCGAACCCCGAAGCATTGAAGCATTGCCTTTTGAGGGTTATACATAACACCGTTTGGGGCCTGGGGCAGGAGTATGTTCCGTCATAAAACCCGAAAGACGCAGTCCAAAACCCCGATGAAACCGTAAGCCTACTCAGCTCCGAAGTGCCTCAAGGCGACACAGAAATCCTGAGTTGCCGAACCAAACAGCACCATGCCCAAGCAATGCTAGACGCTTACAACTCCACGCCGCCCCAGCAAACGAACAACACACCCGAACAAGGACGCGTAAGGGCTATCAGTTGGAACGTTGAATGCAGTCAACAACGAAAACCCCAAATCTGAACAGCCTGTTCAGAATCTATCCCAAGCGTCAAGCTGTCGAAAGCCAGATCGCAGTACGTTATTCTGACCTCGGCCTCTTTAGGGTTTATAGGATTTAGGGTGTCTTCCAAGACCCCATTATTCAGCCCACTTCCGAAGAGAGGGCCTTCGAAGCGAGGCGTTTCATTGCCCTCCGTATGTTCTACGACTCGCGCTGTTTTGGGGGCCTGCAGAAAAGGGACCCCAACACCACCCGTCAGACTCCTGAAACTAAGCCCTAAACCCTGAGTTTATGGGACCTTCCGTTGAGGGAGCCCGGATCTTCGGGGACCAGACCTTCCTGACATGACCTGATACACCTCACGGAGGCCCAAAAAGTCGAAAACCATATCCTAGCCCTCAATCCCCATACCTAAATGCCAAACCCTACATCCAACTGCCCTCAACCCCAAACACTACCAAAAGACCTCCCTGCAAAAGCATATCGAAAAAAGCCCTAAACCCTAAACCGCTAAACCGAGGCGCCTGAGAGGCCCCTCTTCGGAGAAGCAGGGCGCCTTGAGAACAAGCTCTCGCAGTCGGAACATGCCAGCACCTGTAGGGGTCAGAGCTTTGGGGGCCATAATTCTGCAGGGATTTTTTGGGTTTAGTTCTGGCATACAAGGTTTGCGTAGAAGGTTTTCGGGCTTAGGCGTGAACGGGCTTTCAAGGGCTTTAAAGCTTCTAAGCTGTTTTTGGGCTAACAGTTACGGGGCTTGCAAGGGCCCGAGGGTTAGGGGCTGTATGGCGTGTTTTTGTACACCAAAATCTTTCGGTGCACATGATGTTATGGGGCTTATGACGGTTACTACATTTGGTGGTCAATAGGCTGTTCGGGCTTTTAAGGCTTTGTGGTTATAGAGGGGTCATCAGGAATAGAGCTTTGTGTTTGGAGGTTAATGTGGCTCGCAAGGGCTTTAGGTTGAGTGGTGAGAAGATGTACGCCTATATAACGGCCTCATGCCTAATGCTTAGGGATTTTATAGGCTCATACTAGTGGGGTTTGGGGTTTCGGGGCTATGGGGCATATACAAGTATAGTAGGGCTTCAGGTTTCGGGGTTACGGGGCCTATGAATGCCTATGAGGTACAGCTTGTAGGGATTCAGGTCCCCGCATTGTGAGGCCTCGACGGGTTTTATGTTTGCAGTCTACCCGGGCTCAGGCTCCGTAGGTTCAAGGCGTTCGGATTAGGCTTGGAGCACATCGGGGCTGCGACGCTGAGCTGCAGTTTCTGTTAAGGGGTCCTTGACTCTAGGGTGCCTTGCTTCAGGGGCCACTAATCGGACTTTGTGCATCTTTGGGTTGCTGCCGTCCTAATGCCTCGCCAAGTAGCTGTTCATTCGCAGAAGAATTGGCAGAACCCTCTCCGGCCTACTTGAATCTGGCGGCGCACTGCCAAGCTTATGGCCATTGCCAGGTGCCCCGCCCGATCCTGACATCAAGGAGAGCACCCTTCAAGGTCGGGTTCTGGGCCTAGGCACTTGGAGGGTTTGGGGCGGTCGACAAAGCTTCGGACTGCAAAGCAAGGTGTGAGAACGACTCCCTGATGAATACAGTGCCGGAAGCACACAGGATAAAAAAGGAACTTTTGCTCCATGCCAACCTCCAGATACGATGTCACCTTCCCACATTGCAACTGTGATTCATACACACTTCTCACTGCAAGCGCTGCCAAGTTGGCCGAAAGCATCGACGAGTCATACAACGTTTACGATGCACTTGAACAACGGCGACAAACAACGAAACTTATAACTGGCGCCTGGGGTGACAATTGGAAAAAGCAATGATTTATAGTATAATGGGCCCCAAAACCTTATAGTTCTAATTCTCATGGACGGAAGATCACCAGGAGCTTCGCCATGATGTCTCTTTCTGCGCAACCTGAAGGCAGCATACTACTGGGGCGTGAGTAATCAGAATAGGCTTTTGGAGCCCATTCTACTATAATTATAACAAGGAACCCCCAAAATAGTATTGGTAATTATTTAGGCCCCTATAGTACAATCCTGCCAGCACAGCCTTGAAGTGTGTCCAAAGCTGAGAAACACAAGCGAAACACCACCACAAATCTCTCTTAAACTCAAAACTCCAAGTCCAATGACGCCCTCGGACCGAACCCTAAACCCTAAACTCTTGCGTGCGAATTGAGCAGGCACATTGGTCTACTCTGCTCCTGGAAAAACACACTAAACTCCGAAAACTCCCAACCCTTCTACCTAAACCCTAAACCCCTCAGCCCCTTCAAACCTCTCAGGCGGCAGAGACTCACAAGTCTGCTTGTTGCTACCAAGACCGACGGAGTGCACACCTCAGGGCTTCAGGGCTTTGGGACGTTTAGGGGCCGTTCCGAACTTGGGGTTAGGTTTCTCTGTCGCTCCAGTTCAGGACTTAGGCTTCAGTGCTTCACGGTTGACCTGGGAAGAATAATTCGGAGAAGAGCCTCTGGCCATGAATTAAACTCAATTGGACCCAGCGCAGATCGTATCACACCATTTTCGACCCCTTCGGTACGCTGCTGCATGATGCATGCCTGTGCAGCTGCACATGTTATCTGCGCCGAAAGCCCTAAACATCAAAACCAAAATACCCCGAGAGTTTCCGCAATGGAACACAGCCCTTGCCACCGTGTAGGAATGCAGATAGACATGATGCCAGGTCGTCCCTAAGACATCTCGCAATGCTCCTGTCAAGCCCTTGCTGTCCGTATAATCAATATGCTGCTGTGCCGATGGCTAGTATTCACGTTTGATTACTGCTGTTCGATGCTTGCAGATCTGTCGGCAGTACATCATTCATGCTTATGGTTGCTTGTTCTTACGCGTGTTCCCGCTGCTAAAAACTTCGCAGCCATTCCATTCCGAGTGGCACTTTAAATGTTGTTGTTATTTGTTTCCATGTGTTGCTCGAGTTGAAACAAGTGCGGGGATTGGTCGAAGCTACCTGCCCTGCTGGAAGGTCTGGGAGAAGAGCCCTTGCCCTTGAAAGCGGAGCCACTGAACGCCAAACCCCCAACATCCAAAACTCCCAGGTCCCTCAATGCTTAAATCTAAATCCGAGTCATAAACCATTAATGACGAGCTTCAACCTGCAACGACCGAACGGGAGAAGCAAACCCGTCAAGGTTGAGATCTGGTTGAGTGGGGACAGAGCCTGAACCTGAGCCCAGACCAGAACACACATTTCGCGTCATGGTGTGCGCGGGATGTTTGCAAACTCTGAAGCTGAACGAAAGCATGATGCAGGGGCCTTAACAAATAGAATAGGGTTTTGGGGCCCATCATACTATAGTTATGATAAGGAAACCCCAAAATAGTAGAGGTAATTATTAATTAAGGCCCCTATACTGAACCCAAGAACGCCGAACACCGGAACTCCAAACTCCACAGAGTCAGCCTGCTTCTGAGAAGAGCCGGAAGCCTGCGGTGATCTCCGCTGCAGTCAGAGCTTTTCTGATGCTGCCCTTGACCTGATGATGTAGGGGCCTTAATAATTAGAGTAGGGTTTGGAGCATATTATACGATAATTACAATAAGGAACCCCCAAAACCCTGTTCTAATTATTAAGGCCCCTACATTGGCTGTTCTAAGGTGCGTGTTTCCGGTATTCTATAAATGCAAGGCATTAGGCTAAGGTGCACCGCAAGATTTCCGGTGCAAGGTTGGGGTTTGGGGTCATGGTGAACCTCTACGAGTTTGGGCATCAAACTCAGCTTTGCGAACCTGCCCCAAACCAATACGTGAGGACTGTAGCGACCTCATCCCCAGGATTGCAGCCCAGTCAATCAACATAACGATACGGGGTGGTGCCTGGTTTGGCAGTCTCAACAATGAATACCCCGCTGCAGCAAAAAACTCGCAACCCCAGAATCGCAATCAGGGGACTTCGTAAGTGGGGAAGTGGGGTTTGACATGGAGTCAATCGAGTCTGAGCTACGAAAGTACTTGTGGCCCTACTTACACCCGATTAAATTGATTGTGCTACTGACAACCTACATCTGTACAAACCCATACTCGAGTAAAGACCCCTGCAGAAACCGCTCAAGCGAACACCAGCTCGCGCTACTTACAACTTAACCGCGCTACGCCCAAAAAACATGCCCTCACAACTGAATATCGTAATCCTTAAGCTCTAGACCGCCAGAACATTCCCAGATCCTGAACTAAACCCTTGGCCCCTAAATCGGTTTTTCGTCTTGGCTTCTAGGCGAGTGACGTTGATGTCGAAGGCTTCTGCCAGCCAACCCTTTGGGAGCTTTTTCGATCTTCGTGAAGAACAGATTAAAGGGCTGAGGGGCCCCAGGATTCAGGGCATAAGGCTTGTAAGACTTTAAGTAGTGCAATTTCAAGCAGGGTTGACATCACCAAAGCTGTAGAATTAAGGCTTAGCATTGCAAAGTTGAAGGGCTCTCAGCAAGGTTCGCACAGACGGACTTTTGGGGTGTTTCCGTATGCCTTGTGTCAGATTCACTGGCTTGGGGGTTTATGGGGTGCCATAATGAAGGGCTTTGGTACTCTAGTGCCCGAGTTTGCTTTGGGACGACCTCTGGGAAGGTTGAGGGCTTGACAGATGCTGTATAAGCTTTGAGGTTTCTCCCCACGAGATGACGACGTGGGCAGACTATACCGAGATACATACCTGCAAGCATGGAGTTCAGCTGTTTTGACATCGGGGCCGCACGCCGGAACTACTTACAATATACTGTAATATGGTATATAGTATATTTTGTAGACTACAGCAAATTATAGCTCATGATCGTAATATACTCTACTATGATTCGGCCTTAAGCAAGCTCCGGGCCTGCGTAGGTCGCTTCCTGGCGACATGTTGGAAGTGCTGCTTGGCGTAGGTGAACAGCCCAACGACCTCTGGAGAGGCTGAAACATGCGAATTTTCTGAGATTTTGAGTACTTACTATTAATTACTATTCTTCTTCTAATTATGTAGAGGCTCCGGGGTGCGACCCGAGATTGAGACCCTCAGTCCTGCGATGTGTCTCAAGGATGCAGTCCTGAAGCGCATCAGACCCCTCTCGCATAAAGGACGGAGAAGACGTGCCTGCTCGTTGTCGCTCTCCATCATGCCCAGTGCCAGAACGTATTGACCTCACGTTTCAGTTCAGGGAATTTGGCAAGTCAGGCTGATCAAACTTAAACTTACGCACTAAACCTAGACGCTTCACAATTGGATACCGGACACACTTAATCAACCCCAAAATCCCAAAGCCCTAAACCATGAAATCCTAAGCCCCAAGATCACTCGTCCGCCCAAATCGGCCCGGCGTTGCTCAGTGCGCGTACAGGGGCTTTCGGGACTGCAGGCTAGGAGAATACTTTTTAAAGTTTTCGGCTTAAGCTTTTGCACTTGGGGCTCGGGGGAAAGAGTGTAAGTAGAAGTCAAGCAATCTTCCGGCCTGACTACCTGGTTGGCACAGCTCTAACTCTAGCCCCGATATCCTAAGCTCTGGGTTTCACTTGTTCTTCTTACAAACCTTCATGGACTTAGTGCACTCAGGATTTTGCAGTGCCAGTACCGTAGCCGGAAAGAGACATGTGCTGGCATCCAACCCAAGTCATAAAGGCTAAGATAACTTCCCTTTCTCTCTGCATCCGAACCCTTTTCGGGGACAATCTGAACCACCGAGCCATGTGCCTTTGCTTCGCACTCGTTATGTTTTCACAACAATGAAATTTGCTGGTAGCATCCCATTTCATGTTAGCTGTCGTGCTGCATGCTGCAATTCCTGCTGTTTAGCAAACAGGGGGCCGGAAACCCAAGGCCAACAGCAGCCAAGATGCCTCCGACATACAACCAAACAGCGCATGGCATCGCTGGAGACGCGCGGCTTTGCCACGAGCATGCGGTTTACGTACGGTGTAAGGAGTTCGGTGCAACTGTGGGTTCACGTGGGCTGTGGGAAGCAAAGCTCAGGGAGCCTGTCGGCAAACTTGCTTGCATAAGGCTTTGTCGGTGCATTTAAGCGCAACGGCCCGGCAATGACTCATGCCTTCTACCTGAATACTGAGTCGTGCTGCTCTTGTGATCTTCCAGAAGAGAGGCTTGGCGGATTACTTGCTGCCCATGACCTCAGGCTGTGCTGGTGAAATCGTGGATGTCGTGGGAAAGCCGCAACGGGTCGGCTGCTGAACCGAACAGCTCGAAGTGTACCGGTGGCGAGGTTTCGATGTCATCTTCATCCGTGGAGCACAACTCGATGCAAACGTAGCTCCGTGCCATCCCTCTCGTCATTCATTCTGGTTTATTCTTCAATGCTTCAAACCAACCAGCGTCCTGTCTGGTTCATTCTGCAGATGCGAACAGAAACAATGTTGGAAGACTTTTGGGTCCAGCTGGCAAAGTACTGCTGGAGACATCACAACTCGCGGGATGCCCTCAATCACCTGCAAACCGCTTCATGGTCGGAGTTTTTATGCCTCCACGTATCCCGCCGTTCAGCTGCCATGCCTTCCTTCGCCCTGATTTCCGCTTTGGGCAGCAAACATTGTATAATATCGTGCTGCTGAACCGGAAGTCTTGTAGCTGACAAATGAGCTAGTGCCAACAGCCGACACTCTCCGCTGAACGGAAGGGATGCTTTGGCAGTTCGAATTCCTCGCAAGGCGAAGCCAAGCGGTGCGGCGCCCTGGAGCCCCAAACTGCTCGGTAGCGGAACATCAATCTCCGAAGAACAGTACCTGCTACAGGAGTACTACGAGCACAGCTAGTTCAAGTAGAGCTCGCGGTGAGGTTAACAACAGCATCATTAAGACCTGAACTTTCAGCAATGTTGCTTCACGAGTAGTTTTAAGGGTGGCCTGTTAGTTATTGCAATCTGCCGTGCTGCAGCAGCAGAAGCACCACCAACGGCAGCCGTCGCATCAGGAATGGGTCAACTGTAGAAATCGAAGTAGTAGTAAGAGTAGTACTGAATAGTCGTAGTAGTAGTAGTAGTAGTAGGAGTAGGAGTAGGAGTAGTAGTAGTAGTAGTAGGAGTGGTAGTGGTAGTGGTAGTGGTAGGAGTAGCAATAGCTTTTGCGGTAGTAGTAGTAGAAGTAGTAGTAGCAGTAGTAGCAGGAATAGTAGTAGTAGTTGTAGTAGTAGTAGTAGAAGTAGTAGTAGTAGTAGTGGTAGTAGTAGCAATAGTAGCAGCAATAGTGGTAGTAGTAGTAGTAGTAGCTACAGTAGCCGTGGCAGTAGCAATAGCAGTAAAATTAATATTCGTAGTGGTAGTAGTAGTAGTTGCAGCAATAGTGGTAGTCGCAGTAGCAGTAGCAGTAGCCGTGGCAGTAGCAATAGCAGTAGTAGTAGAAGTAGAAGTAGTAGTAGTGTAGTAGTAGTAGTAGTAGTAGTAGTAGTAGTAGTAGGAGTAGTAGCAGCAGCAGCAGCAGGAGTAGTAGTAGTAGTAGTAGGAGTAGTAGTAATAGTAATAGTAATAGTAATAGTAATAGTAACAGTAAGAGTAAGAGTAATAGTAATAGTAGCAGTAGCAGTAGTAATAGTAGCAGTAGCAGTAGCAGTAGCAGTAGCAGTAGTAGTAGTAGTACTACTACTACTACTACTTGTGACAGCAGCATCAGCAGTAGGTGGCAGTAGATAGTGAAAGGAGTAGTCGCAGTAATAGCAGTAGCACTCTTTAACTTTGGCACGTTTTGGCAACATTCCCTGATCCTATACTCGAAGAGGCAGAACTCATGATGGCTTTGTTGAGATATGCCATAAATTGCTTTGCAGAGCCGAAGCACAAAGAGCAAACTAACAGAATTTGCACTAGCAGTTCAGAGCTGCCTTGCTGCAAAAACTGACGTGTTCTTGGTGCTGCGTTCCGGTGCTCTCTCCTCTTGGCTTGCAGGCTACCTGGCTTGGGGCATGGATTTTGGAAAAAAAGCCGCAGGCGAATTGTATTACGCTTGAGGTTGAAAAACTAAACTAAAGGATGACCATCCGAAAGACTTGGCTGAGCCCTCTCCCCAGTAACACGATGCTCTGAGAGTCAAGCAGCAACAGCGACGACATTTGCAACACAACAGCCATCCTAATACCACAAACACGACCACGACGAGGACGATGCCCACAAACAAATTCCAAACCAAAAGCCACACACCGCCCCAACAAGCACTGCCGCAAATGACTGACATAACGAAACATCAACGAAAACGGAAACAGCTGCTGCTGCTGAAACTACTACTGCTACTACTACTAGTACCAGACTAGTACTAGTACTTCTCTTTCTACTACCACTACCACTACCACGATCACTACCACTACTACCACTGCTACCACCACTACTACTACTACTACTACTACCACCACTACCACTACCACCACCACCACCACGACGACTACTACTACTACTACTCCTACTACTACTACTACTTCAACTACTACTACTACTTTTTTACTTCTACGACGACTACTGCTACGACAAGTACTAGTACTAGTAGTACAAGTACTAGTACTGCTACTGCTATTACTACAACTACAACATCAACAACAATAACAACCACGACGACAACTACGACGACGACAACAACAACAACAACTACTACTACTATTACTTAGTACTTTCTACTTACTACCTACTACTAACTACTGACTTCGAACTCCCGAACACTACCTACGACCTACGACCTGCTAACTACCAACTACGAACTATGAACTAAAAAGACGAACTACTAACCTCAGCAAATATTGACTACTCACTACTAACCTACCTACTCACTACGACATACTAGCTACGATCTACCAACTACGAAAGACGAATTAGCCTAACACTTACTACTACTACTACCACTACCACTACCACTACGACGAGACGACGACGACGACTACTACTACTGCTACCACTACTACTGCTGTCGTCGTGTCAGCAATGATGGCGAGTCAGCTGAGCGTGATTTGGACTGTGTCCTGGTCGAAATCATGCGAGCTAAATATACGAACCCGAGTATCTTGCCATGGAGCCTCGAGGAACGGGTAACGCAGGGCTTCGGGAACAGGGACTTGGAGGCCGAGGAGGAACACAAGAGCTGCTTGGATGAACCGTGAGTGCACTCTTGGCATCGACAAAACCGTCGAAATCTACGGTGAGCTGGTCCTGTAGCCCAAGCTTCTGCCTTTGAAGCGCAGGTTTCAGGAGTTTTGGTGCGGCCGGAAAGTCGGATGAACAGGGCCTTGGGCCTTCAGAGCCAGCCCAAGTGAATTGTGCAGTGTCCATGATGTTACATGACTCTATGGCGATCGGGACACCCGATGACCTGTTTAGGCCACCTGTCGACCCCGGTAGCCACTGGCCCCTACTGTTGTGCTGCACTTTCGCAGCCAAACAAAGCCAACTTGGGAAGAAATTGGGGCCAAAGACGCACTTCTGGGCGGTGCGAACGCTTCCAGTAGCTGGGCTTCAAATATGATGACTCTGTATGTGTTCATCGTCGCTCAACTGTGCGTCCAAAAGCTTGCGAGCCCTCCCTGATGCCTCCCTTCATCAACCTTGACTTAAACTCGAAGCGCCAGATTCGAAAACTCCTCAGACTGAGACCCGCAAATCCGAAAACCCAAACCCAGCCCTAAATCCATCCCAGGGCTGACATGCTGTTGGAGTTAGTGGTTGGTCTACAAACATGAGCACTGTAATGGCACGTGTGACAGCATGGCTTCATCTGCGCAGCGTCTTACCTCTCCTACTGCTACTATTGCTGCTCATGAGACCGGCTTCTATCTGCCAACCCGCACAACTACCATAACTTCTCCCTACGCTACTTTTCGTCTCCCCGCTATATCTGTACTAAGTTGCTAATCGACTTCAACATCTTGAGCTGCTGTAAGCACAGTGATGGTATAGTGCGTTGTTCCTTTCAGTGCTCGTTGGTACAGTTTCCATGCTGCTTCACGGTCACACTCTGTCCCATGAACCTAGAAGTCCGGGACCCTAAAATCGAAACTTTTAGTCGAAACATCTTAATATCCTCAGTCCGCAATCAGGCACCATCGGCCCTCGGGCAGTGCGTGCCACCGTTGAAACGAAGCCTGGGCCACTCGCACAAAGTGGGTCAGCTGGGATGTAGATCGCTGAATAGCGGCCACGTCTTCTTCCTCTTTGCGGATCATAGTCGCACTGTGTTCTTTCTTTCGGAGGGGGGGTGCTAAATTATCAGGGGTCTACATTGCTGCTCATACTAACAACACCACGCGTAATAAAAAATACGAGAAGCCAGTGTTGCCGCCACTTCTGATTGCAGTCGCACTTAGCCATGGGTCGCGATGATGATGATAACTAGACAGCTCGATTAATACTACTGACAGGAGTCGATGATGCAGCTGCATCTGCAACAGCAGCAGTAGTATCAGTAGTACTAGTAGTAGCTACTAGTATTACTAGTAGTCGTCGTCGTAGTAGGTCGTCCTCGTAATCATTATTACTATGAGCAGTCGTAGCGACAAACGATGTAGCAATAGCAACAGTGGCAGTAGCACTGACCATAGTGCTTGGACGTCCCCGAAGATCTGAAACCCCTAAGCCCTAACGCGTAACCCTGGAACCCATCACCCATATTCCCAAATCCCTTGAAGCCTTATCCTTGTCGGCCCTCCCTAAACCTTCATGAACCCTAAATCCCAAGTCCAAAACCCGCTTGGAAGCAGACAATTTGTTGAGGAGTGAAGAGAGTGCGAACGGTGGCAGTCCAGCCTTTTAACTGTAGAGTTTAGGATATGGGGGGCTGTGGGAATCATTGCTGAGGGGTTGAGGGTTCAGGATCCGCGGTCTTGTGCTCCTGCCTGGTCTTGGTTTGGCAGCACTTGGGTTATCTCCTTCTTATTTTCTGCGGAGCTGCCAGCCTCTCCTTGTTTGTAGCACGGGACTCTTGAGGCCTTCTGCTTAACATGACATCAAATCTTTAGGTTTAGGGCTCAGGGGCTCGTTTGTTGGTTCTTTAGGGCCCCCTTCTCCATCTGCTGAATCAACTCTCGAAGACCTCATGAAGCGGTTTTGATCCCACACCAGTAAGCCACAAAGCTAGCCTCAACTTTGCTCCTAGTCCGAAGTTCCCCGGCAGCGCCAGGGTGCAGTCAACGACATCACATCATGCATTGCAGCTGCTGCTGAATCGGTGCATATCCCAAAGTACGCACATGGATAAGGAAACTCCAGCTCCCTTGGAGTCTGCTCTGACCTCCCAAACCCTCTGCAGCACTTCTAAGCATAACTTCACGAGCCCTATCTCCTGCAATGACCAATACCACAAAATGCCCTCTCACATCTCAACCGAACCTCGGCTATCCTGATCTACCATAGATGCACGAGAAGCGCACCTTCACCGGCGTCGCACCTGGTGGACATGCATGGTTGAAGAAAGGAGTAGTATAATTGAAGTGCTGGTTCTGCCGTTCACAAGAAAAAGGACAGGAGGAGCCGGCGGCGGAGGAGCAGGAGGCGCAGGAAGAGCAGGAGAGGACCGAGAAGTGTTAGGACTAGGAGTCGTCGCTTCCTCCGCCTCCTCCTACACCGCCTGCTGCTACTGTTACCACCACTAGTTGCGGTGCCTCACTCGGAGCAGGGAGCAATCGCGGCAACGTGGATCCCACTGTCTTGAGGGTACAGAACTTATACGGTCGGTTGAAAGAGTGTAGAGTGTGCAGTTTTCATAGTATCCGGAATGCTACTTTGTGCATTGCTGCAAACCCAGAGGCTGAACTCACCAAATCCTGAACCCTCTTCAAACCTTGCAGCGTGCCTCCTGTCTTGGCCACAATCGCACTCTCGAGATGCTTCTTAATGGCCTGCGCCACGGTCATAGAGGATTTGTCATGTTTCTCCCAGTTTGAGTTGCAAAGGAGCTGAGTACCACACAAAACCCTAAACCACTCGAAAACATATGACCAACAAAGATGGGGATGGAAGCAATACATAACTTGCCCGAAATCCGCGGCCCTTGTCATTGTACGTCGCTCAGAGGAGTAAGTGGCCAGTCAGTCGACAGCTTTCTTGCTCTTTTTGCAGCGGTTAGGGCTTGGGATTTTTGGTGATTATTCCAGGCCTGGGCCCCAGAGAGCCCTAAACTCGAAACCCTACCTGGTTGCTCTGTTTCGAACAGAAGTCACCTCTACGCTTGCTCTTCTAATTGCTTGCAAGAGCGCAGGGTACCTGAATCCACTGACCCCAAATCCCTGAACCCAAAGCCGAACCCTAAACCCATGCACGCTAGACCCTAAGGCCGTATGGGTGGTGTCGCAGCGTCTTGGCAAGGATCTTCTACCGGTCCGAATGGGGGGTTCAGGGGTTTAGCACTGACATGTCTACTGCGCCAAGTCGCGAGGACCTTTGGTTCCTTACAACGCTCGTGCGATGCTACGAGCCTGGTGGATGAGATCGGGGTCGTTGCCGCCCATCTCGATTTCAAACCTCTAGCTTGCGATTTCAGCCTGGTGTATCTCGTTGAGGGTGCTTCTGGCGCATACAGGGCTTCAGGAAGCTTTCAAGGCTGGTATTGATTGGGATAGCACTGCATCGAACTGGACAAGGAGGAGGGGGGTCGGCAGATGCCTCCAACTCCGTAGTACCCGGCTCAACTCTGCTAGCAAACCTGATCCTCAGAACCTTCTACAGTAAACCCCATAAAGTTGGAAACCGGATTAAGGCCAAATAGTGCTGGGATTCCCTATACATTACTCTTAAGGATTGAGGCTATTGGGTTTCCAACTTCTGGGCTTCTACTCTAGCTGCGGAAGTTTCTGACCAACTCGTCTTCAGCCCAGTGCTCTGAGGTTCCAGGCTGGGGCTTGGCGATAAAACGGTGTTCTATGGGCGGTATGGGTACTCTAGGGGCCTGAAAAATTAGAATTGGGTTTTGGGGTATTTTATACTATAGTCATAGTAAGGCACCCCCAAAATAGTATTGGTAATCATTAAAGGCCCCTATAGTAAATCCCTATAATAGCCCCTGTAGTAGCCCTTATAAACCTCTTTAAAGGAACGATCCTACTGCCCCTAAAGTATCATAGCACCCTACTATAGATCCCTTATAGACACCTTTACGGAACCCTTCAAAGGAACCACCAAAATAGGACTGTTTTTACAAAGGCCTCCAAAGTCTCAGCTTTGAGATCTTTAAGGAAAGCATCAAAAGGCGAGCTGAGATCGACACGTGCTCTGCTCACCCTCCGCGGGCCTCAGTTGCTTTGCGTTGACTGCGACGAATGTAGGGGCCTTCATAAATAGAATAACAAGGAATCCCCCAAAAAGCATTCTGGTATTGGAATAGGGTTTTGGGGCCCATTATACTATAATTATAATAAGGAACCCCAGAATAGTATTGGTAATTATTTAGCCCCTATAGCATTTACTTTGCTTATTGTTTCTGTGTGAGCTTGTGGGCTCGTCAAGCTTGGGATATTCACAGAACTGTCGGCTGGATTTCTCTAGAGTTTGCGCATTGCACATCATCTGTATAAACCCGGTGCTACGACGAACACAACTGCTACGGCTGCTACTTTGCTACTCCTTCTCGTCCTCCTCGCCTCCTCCTCCTACCACTACCACCACCACTACCGCTACGGCTACAGCTACGGCTTCTGCTAATGCTACTGAGACTGCAGCTCCCACTCCCACTCCGAATCCGACTCCTACTACTACTACTGCTACTACTACTACTACTACTACTACTACTCACTACTACGACAACTACGATAACTACGACAATTGCGACAAGTACGACTACTACGACGACGACTACTGCCACTACTACGACTATGCGTACGACCACGACCACGATGACGACGACAACGACGACCACGACCACGGCCACGGCCACTACCACTGCCACTGCCTACCACTACCACGACGACGACAACTACTATTACAGCTGCTCACCCCAGCTACTATCCCTAAGTACTCCTCCTCCTCATCCTGCTGTTGCTCCTCCTCCTACTACCACTACCACGACGACGACGACTACTACTACTACTCCTGCTCCTACTCCTGCTCCCAGTCTTACTCCTGCTACTGCGACATCATGACCACATCACGAACAGCGCATGTGATGCAAGCACGGCCACATGACCCTCGGATGCTTGCAAGATGTAGCCGAGGCACTTAACAGGAACCTGGACTCCTAACTTCTACATCAGGGCTCAAGTCCGGATTCCCTCATATCCTCCGCACCGGAACTCGAAAATCTGACCTCGGGCCCCAGCGTGCCGTCTGCCCACCGGGTGTTCAAGCTCACTGGGTCAATCTGGAAGTTATCTACCTCACGACGAAGTCTGGCAATTCTTCTCAGGGTGGTTATTGTCTAGCGACCATTTCATGGACTTCATCTCGGGTTTAGGATAGTGCAGCTATGCTCAAGCTATGCGAGGAGAGGCATTGGTGTCATCAACTCCGACTTCGACCTTGGTTGTTACTGCAAATTATACATTGCCTTGCTTCCTGTCTTCTAACCCTAGCAGCAAAACAACTTGTCATGACAATCGCTGGACTTGGGCAACTCTGGGGTTCCCACTGTCAGATTCCCAGCGAATCCCTCCGGATCCCGACCTTTGTTTGCTTCGAGATGGACGCGGGTGTAGCGGCTTGCTTGCGTAAATAAAAACCACAAGTAAAGCGCTGGTGTGTGTGTGTGTGTGTGCCCAATATATATATACATACATACACAGACATGTATATCTATGTATCTATAGACACCTCTACTGTGTATATATCTATATCTATATCTACATTTATACCTATCTATATATATATATATAGATAGTTGTAGTTGGCAACAAAACATTGCACGCACATGCACCAAACGAGCGACCAACTGACACAGAAGCCCACAAACCACCATTCGAAACATACAAAACCACTGAAAATAGTGGTTGCCAGCACGCAGGCCCCACAGCCTCCTCTTCTGTATGTACATATATATATATCCATATATATATATATATGCATGTATATACAGATGTATAAGTAAGTAAGTATGTATGTATATATATATATACACATACATGCGCAACTCCAACTACAGTGATTGACCTGTTTGTGTGTACGTGTTTTTATCAATGCATTCTCTCTCTCTCTCTCACGGTTCAGGGCTTAGAGGACGTTGTAACGGGAGTAGAGACAATCCCGAAGCGTGCGAAGTGCCAACCAACGCAAGTTTTTTTCGGCTCGGATCCTCGCCTTCATGGAAGGCTGGATGGCTGCTCGGACGAATTGGAGGGAAGTGGGGCGAGAACTTTTGGTCTTAGGGCTTCGAGGGCTTGGGGTCTTGGGCAGATGAAGCTTTCTCTGCTCTTGTAGCGAAACAGGCTGCAGCCAAAGGTCGTAATCACAAGTGCTGGCAGTGAACCCGGACTGGGAGCTGCCCTCTTAGGGTGCGGTTTCTAGCGAACTCTTGTCCTTCTTGCCGCACTTGCCCTCACATTATGCCCGAATCATAAGGATGCGACGAATTCATTAAAAGTATCCCATGACGAGGCCATCCGACATGGGGGACTCTGGGAACGCCTCCGGCGTTAGTGCATGAAAGGATGCATGTCAGCAATGGGTTCTCTTTGAGACGTCTGACTCGCGGATGCTATCACTACTAGTCGAAATGGGTCTGTTAAACACTTGCGGCGGAAATGAAGTTGAATCTGGCATTGACTGACGAAAATGTCCGAGTCGCTGTACCCAAATGTACTGATACAAGATGTGCATATATATGTATATATGTGTATACATACATGCATACATCTTCACGTTATGTGTACACATATATAAAATATACAGATATTTTCTTTATACATACACATATATGTGCAGTATGTATGAATACATAAACAATTATGTATCTATGTGTATGTCATCTTGCATACCAGCAAGGATACAGCGGGGTGGCATTCATGCATGTGCGTGCATGTATGTAATTATGTATGTTTGCATGCATGTTAGGATGCATGTGCGTACGTGTTACGCATGTGCATGTGCGTGCGCATGTATGCATTTAGGATGTAAGGCTGTATGTATGTATGTACGTAGGCAGGAAGCTAGGTAAGAAGTAGGTGAGTGGGTAGATAGGCAGGTACACGGGCACGCAGGCTGGCAGCATGAATGTCTATGTACAAAAACTTACAAGGAGACTTCCAACCTCAACCGCAAAGCCGCAGATCAAGATTCATAGGTTTTTTAAAAAACCTATGCACTACGATTCCTGGACAGGGAGATTGGACTCCCCTTCTGACGCCGGCTCCTTTTGGATCCAGTCCTCAAGGCTGTTGTGGCTTTCGGCTCGGAGGCCTGGGGAGTCGGGGCTTAATCTAGGGGCCTTAATAACTAGAATAGGGCTTAGGGGTAGGTTATACTATGATCGGGTTTGGGGGTATAATATACTATAATAGGGTTTGGGGGTATAAGGGTTTGGTGGTTGTGAGTCAATGAAGTTGTATCCAACATGATCCCCTTTGACTTTTATACGATAATCACGGGCAAATGGGTCGAATCTTGAAGGCCTTCTGCTGGCGAGCGTTGAACTATGAGGGCTGTTTCGGCGATGAAAGTGGCGAGCTTGCTTTGATATTCTCAGCAGAGTCCAGATGCTTCCAAGCCCTCGTTTCAATATTTCAGGAACATTCTCTAAGTCTTAGACAGGGCTTCCTCCTGGATTCCGTCTTCAGGGAATTTCGAGCTTTCATGATTTTAAGTCGACGTTGCTCGAACAAGCCGGGTGAGCTGCAGAACGGGACCCACACATGTTCATCTCCACTGAGCCCGTTTTCAGCCACTCAGGCCAATTCGAAAAAGCTGTAACACGCCTTGCGATCCCCAAGATATTCAACATCAAATGTAAAGCCTTCGTCCAACAAAGGACCCTACACCCCAAATCCACAGCCGTAAACCGATCCGCGGAACTCGAAAGCCCAACACCCTAAAACCTTAAAGCCCCAAAGCCCAAGCCGTAAACCACTCAACGAACCCTTCTAGGACCCTTTAGCATAAGCCCTCCCCACAAAAAATCCTGAACCCTGATCCCAAAACCCTCCTCCCTTCACCGCAAAACCCTCATTAAACCCCAAACCCTAAACCTCAATCCCTAAACCCTAAATCCCAATCCCTATGCCAGAGAACCTCCGCCATCTGATCGAGCTCGGCTCTGGCATTTACCTGGCAGCGGCGCGCATACCTTGGGGATGGCCTACCGTTTTTGGTAGGGGAGTTTTATGAGAGGTTTCCTACAGTATAGGGTTGATAAGGGGGCTTGATTGTGGGTGTACATTGTGGCTCAGCGGGCTATGTTTTTCCTCTAGCAGGGCTTCAAGGCACAATTTCCATGGGCCTGTTAGGGTTCATAATGGGGCTTTAGAGTTTATGGGGAATCAGAAGCTCGCAATTCCCTTGATTCATGAGTGTCCCTCGCCCAATGCCCTAGTCTAACTACAGGGACCTTGATAATATAGTTTAAAAGCTTTAGAGTCTGTGCGAACTCTGCAGAACCTACCTTTTGGCCCTGTCCTACCAAACGTCGTAGGCTTTGTCGAGTGATGTCGAGTGTTAGTTGGAGGGCTACTCATAGCGCAACGGGCGTGAAGTTTGGAGTTTGGAGTCTTGGGTTTGAAGGCCTGCTTGAAGCGATGGAGGGGCTCAGAGTTTACGGTGTAGAGCTAGAGCGTGCCAATCATCCCAGTCCAGTGCTTTCCAGGGGCAAGAAGAATAACGGGTTTAACGAAAATAATCACAAGCCGTAGCAATAGCAGCAACACTGATACAACACCTGTGAGTCTAGCACACCACCAGAAGCAGGTATCACGACGCTACCATGAAGAACGCAAGTGATAATAATTGCGAGACGTAAACTAAGCAGTCTTAAACGGAAGCAACCCAAAAGACTGACCACAATAGATGAGGGTTATTGGTTACCATTTTTGTACTTGTAGGGAACTTTCCATGGAACCAATCTCGCGGACTCGTCTAGACGGATCGGGGCCCAAGAGTCTGCCTTCTGCGGTTGAAACCGAGCCTAGACCTCCAGACAAGACATGCACGCTGGCCAGATGTTGTGACTATCTGAAGCTATCCACCTCTGCATCCGGTAATCATGGATGGAGACAGATCTTTGCGCCAAGTGGCTCTATGCAGGCATCTGCATCGAGGATCTTGCTGCAGCGCGAGTCCAGGGTCTGGCACAGCTCGTTCTCTGCTTGCTGCATCTGCGCAGTCTTCTCCCACATCTGGAGCATGGCGAGTGGCTCGGTGTCGCAGCGGTGGTCGCCGACGGCTGTGGCCGTCCAGGCAGCGAGGAGAATGGCGGATATCATGGGGTTACGATTACCCCGCCCTGGCTACTGCTTGGCACTGCTTGACACATGATCGCCCCGGTAAAAGCAGCGGGAATGTACCATGCCACATACAAGGAGCATGCTGGGGCAAACACTCAGAGGCCCAAAAGTACACTGGGGGAGCAAAGCAGCTCGGAGGCAACAAAGGAATGGCTTGGCTTGTAAGATGCTTCGCGGCTTTCCGAGGTATCGGAGATCTCAGAATCCGTCGGGGCTTTCTCAATCAAGCCTTGCAGATGAGGCACAGGTCCATTGAGGGTGAACCACATATCACATCTTTCGTAATCAGAGTGTACGGTAGCATCGGCATAATCAGCGCCAACAGACCAACAGAGACCTAACTGTTATGCATGCGACGGTCATGCATTTTCAGCTACGAGGGCTGCACCGTTTCACACAACAGTATTCATTGCAGCAACCATTGTAGTTTAGAAGTTTAGAAGGCTTTTAATCGTGGCGTAGGGGCTACTCCCTGATTGAGAAATGTTGGTCTCTCTCGGTTCGCATCTAGTATGGACCCATCTAGGATGTTGGTTCTTAGAGTGTCTACTTCTTTGTGGGACCGTGCAAGGAACCCTAGTTTAGGGAGCCGCCAGCAACCAGGTGCCATGCAAAGCATGGAGAGCTGCAAGCCCACATGGTATGGCCTGTGGCCTCAGCTGTGGACTTTAAGGTTCAGGGTTGAGAGATCTCAACTTTGTATGAAACAGGCCTAAGAACCAAGACGAGTAAACAATGAAGACATGCTATAAAGGTATATTATATGTATACAGTATGAAAACACATATACATACATATACATAAACATAAATATATACATATGTACAGTGGGGGCCATTATTATTCCGAACACCTATATTCGACATCCGAGACGGAGTTCCCAGCAGGCTCGCATGTGCGGCCAGGCAATGGCTGCGCAAAGCAAACCTTTGTTTCATAGTTGCTACGTCTTGGAGCACTGGTATGTGTAGATAAGACTGAATAAATGGCAACATGTTGGGGCTAGAGGGGTTGCTAGCTTGGGGACGCGATGAGACGGTGCGCAAACCCTGCATGTGCGAGAAGAGAATGCGTAAATCTTGTACCAGGTGCACAAGGGGAAGCATCATTGAAGGTCCCACGTGTGCGCAGCATGAGACACAGCTATCTGGAATTGGATCAGTTTGGCCCGCTGGTCATGATTACTTGAGCTGCCGAGCGCCCCACAGCAAATGTAGCCATCAACCAGATCCTCGTTGCCCTGTGGATCTGGGTTTTCTGCAAGCCCCAGTAGTTCACGGGGTGGTATATGCAGGTGTTTGTGTGTGTGTGCGTCGGCAAGACAAAGTCTACACTTCCGTGTGGTTCAGGGACGCAAAAGATCTCAACCCTGACTCGGCCGCCAGATGTGTCTGGCTAGGGAGCTTTGTCATCCCTCTACGCAAAGCAACAGCAGATTGACGGGCCTTCGTGGCCTCCGCCCAGATCTTCAGGTCTGAGAACTCGCCCTTGATCTTGATGGCCCAGCCTGACATCCATTCCTGCTGACGGCCCTGTGAAGTTCTGTATTTCTGTATGCAACTGACAGCGCTTTTGATGTCAATGTGGGGCCGGACTGCTACGTCGCTTATAGTCCGAGGAGCAGAAGAGGAATTGTAGTAGTAGTAATAATAATGAGAATACTAATACTCATAGTAACAAGAGTAGTACAATAATGCTCTTTGAGAAGGTTTGTCGTCGAGTTCCGAAGTTCACTACCTGTAACAGCAATACTGCTAGTATTTCCAGTGAGTATGCTCGAACGGTCGTTCTACTTATATAACGACTGTTAGGAGTAGCGGCAGGGTTACCATCACCGACAAAACCACCATCACCATCGTCACAGCCTTGGTCGTGTCTACTACTACAACAAGATCTAGACCAGCCAACCAATACAGGACCCTGAAGTTCTGGTATCCCACACCCGGCATCCATCCCAGCACAGCCCTGTTGGCTCCCGGCGTTGACCGTTGTCGAAGGAAGCTGAGAAGGGTCCTTTCTTTATACATACTTTGTATATATGTATATATATATATATATGCACATCATTCCCACGCGCATGCATGTTACATAGCTACAGTACATATTATTCGAATACATATTATGAGTATATATGATTATCCTCTAAGGTTACATGTCATTCACATTTTTTGTATCTGATGCCCCGGAGATTTCAGGGCTTTCTGTTGAAGGTTGACAAAAACGGAAATGTGCCTGGTTTCAGGTCGCAACACTAAGTAACCCTCGCGTGGGGTTTCGGCAGATGCTCGAACCTCCGAGCCGAAAGTTCATGGCCCGCAAATGCTGGTGTCTGGGCTTGAGGTGGGGGCTCTGTGCTCAGGAGTTTAGGAGTCGATGGGGTGTTGCTCAAGGTTGTGCTTGCTAGTTTCGGGTCACTTGGTGATTCACACTTCGCTGTTATCGCAATGCTGCATCGCACGCGGCAGTCTGCAAGGGAGTCTCCTGCAACTTCCTTGCCATGGCAGCTAGCAGCAAGAGACAGAATATTGGCAACATCAACATCAGCAACAACTGGAAAGAACAGAAGATGGACAAGTATTGATGTTCATGGGAAGTAGCAGTATCGCTGCGAACCATGAATGCCTCCTGAATCATTCAGTCTCGAGCTTCATGTAAACACTACACCCTCGGCACATGAGTATGAAACCCTAAAATCTTCGCCTAAAGCGCCAAGCAGTAGCGGGTAGTTCTCTATACTGGGGTCCTGTTCGGGGCCCGAATTATGCATGACGTGCTCTTTTTCGGACCCAAACATCCCAAGCCTAAACCCCAAGCCCCGAAGAAACCAAGCCGTAGACTCCTGCATCTTTCAGTGCGAGCCGATTTTCTGGCAGTACCTTCAGGGGCAGTAGTAGGAGTAGTAGTAGTAGTAGTAGCAGCAGTAGCAGCAGCAGCAGCAGTAGTAGTAGCAGTGGTAGTGGTAGTGGTAGTACCTTGCTGGTGTCATGTCTCGCCGAGACTACAACTATGCTATGACATACAATGTCTAATCAGTCTGCACAATGCTCGCAGCTAGCACTGCTGCTTTGCATTAGTTGCGCTGCAGGGCGTCACGTGTTGACGTGTCGGGGTCTTAGTTGAGGATTTAGACTGTTGGGTGTTCGAGTGTCTAGGCCTAGGGCGTACGATGAGAGCATGCCCGCTTATAATGCTCAGCATTATACACCATAAACCCGAAACCGCGAAACCCTAGTAAGCCCCATCATGAACTCGCTGGAGCCCCTAACAGCCCGTAATTAAGAGCCAAACACCGCTAAAACCTCGACGCCATCATGGCCATAACCATTTACTGTCCCCTTACATCCCCTCGTCAGACCTTTCTGTCGCCTGCACCCATCATGCAGGGCTAAACCCGCAAAGAACTTTTAGTTCCGCTGAACAACTGTTTGCTTAGCCAAAACTGGAAGTGCTCAGCCCTTATTTCCTCTCTTACACCAACGAGCGCCCCCAAACTCCCACTTGCCCCATGGCGCCCCTGTCTGGGCCTGTCTCCCAAAAGCCGCTAATCCCAAACCCTAAATTCTGCAATACTGAAGCATTTGCCTAAATCCTTATCTCTTGACCCTAAGTCCCTAATATTACTATTATATTACCATTATTACCACCAGTGTTGCTATTATTGCTATCATTGCTAAGCACTAAAAACCACCGAACTCTGCGAAGCCCCACCAGACCTGGAGTTCCATTATCCGCAAGCTCGAGATGCCATCCTCGCTCAAAGAGCGGTTGTCTTCTAGGTTTAGGGTTTAGGGGTTTAGGGTTTAGGGTTTAGAGGTTTAGAGGTTTAGGGTTTAGAGGTTTGGGTAAGAGCTTATAGTAGAGTCTGTTGTTGGTTTGGCTTGGGTCAAAGTGTTCAGTGGGTTTTGCTTGTGTTGGGTGGGTTGGGGGTAAGCTGTTTAGTGAGGGCTTCAGGTGAAGATTGCACTGTCCGTTTCTGTTGCAGGGGTGGTGTTCGTTTCTGTTGCAGGAGTGGTGCATGAAATCAAGCTCCTGATCGTGTTCTCTGCTGTTTCGAAAGAGTCGTTGCCGTGCTTCCGCAATGTTTGTGTGGTTTCTATGCCCCATCCGGAGCTTGCTTCTAGAACTAATCGTGGTTTCAATTTGATTGGAGTTGGCTTGAGCCCAGGTCCTGGAGCAACCCCAGAAAACACGGAACATCACGGAACCGCCCCCATTACTGCTTGCAGGCGTCAATGAAGACGACGCGTGCCGAGAGGTCTTCGAAGGGGACCTGGGTCCAAACCCTTTCTGGGTTGGCCAAGAACCCTAAGTTGGGGCTTCCGCATCGAAAGCCCTTCCAAAATCACCAACATTCCGCGGTGTGTCAGCCCGTGCACTCTCGGCTGAAAGCGGGGATCGGGGGCTTAAGGGTTTAGGACCCCATTCTGGGGATTCAGTGGAGTGCAACTGCTGCGTATATTCAGTTCCTGTGTGGTTCCTTCCTGCTTTGATGTATGGGTTAATGTCGCTGGAAGACCTGCCGAAAAGCTGTGCAGGAACAGGATAGGACCAACTGTTTTATAGCTAATACCACGAGCACGGGACCTTCAGCAACGCGGGTTGGGGTTCGTAATGGTCGGGTTCCGGTTCGCTGCACGGCTTTGATGACCTGTAGATGTAGTAAGTAGCTCTCTCCCTCTGGGGCCCACATGCTAGGGCCACCTGTTCCTGCAAGGCATACGCACACAGCACCGGGGCTTTGGCATGAAGCGGAACCATGGGCACTGGCTTGCAATAGTCCTGCCCGTGAAGAGGCACGCTGTCTCACAGGCTCGAATCCTTGAAGTGTGTTTGCAAGCAGAACATTCTGCTTTGAAGGATTGCATGTCAGACTGGTGCAGTATCAGGGTGCCACATCCCAAATCTGGAATGCCAGAACCTTACTTCGAACTGGTGCAACACGTCATGAGAAACCATGAGAAGGCCGAACCTCTGCTAGGTGCAGGTGGTGCTGCTTCACGGCCCAGCAGTCACCTTGTGGCATGACGTTGGGAACCTACAGTACCTGGAGGATTGTACTACAAATCGGCATACGTTGAAGCCGTTGAAACGAAACGAAACACGCGCACACACACACACAAACACACACACAGACAAACAAACACACACACACACACACTCACACTCACACTCACACTCACATGCAAAACATTCTGACACACCGTCAGCCAGTGCAAGCACAAAAAACGGCTGTCCATGTTTCATGTCGCTCGATACGAGTATTCATGCAACATACCATGTATGCGTGCAGCGTGCCCTTCGCACGACAAGACTGACAAAACAGTACATGATGCTTCAATATGGTGCGATTTCCCGGTTCGCAATGCATGTAGTTTTGCATGTCTTTTGTCGGTGTGGCTTGCCTGTCTGTATCTCTGTGTATATGTACGCATGTGTCCGTACAGGTATGCATGTACGCGTGCATGGATGCTTGCATATGCAGATGTGTATGTTCACGTGTGTATCATGAACATGCTTCCATGGTTATTGCAGATATGCATGTATGCAGGTACATATTGCATGTATCTGTAGTGCGCGCACCGCGAAATATGCAGTGCATCATTAGATCGCACATAGTTCGAGTATCACCAACGGACAGCAATGTGACGATTCTTTACACGAGGTATAGCCATGTCGGCATGTTTTGAAGACTGAATGGCCGTGGGACGATGCCGTCAACTTGAACACCCAAACTCCGACTTGAGGATTGCGGAAGAAAACAACTCCAGTTGCTTCGGGGCAATACCCGCAACTTTCATGTCTGGGTTCACCCGCCGATACTGCTTGGAATATGCTCCATCAGGAGCATGTTCACCCGAGGGACCTCGTGGACAAACTATGCCGGTTTAGGTTTGGCGGCTCTGGATTTTCCGGTTTGGGGCTCAACCAAGGGTGCCAGCTGCTGTTGTCCTCACCTGATCGTGTTTGGCATCTCCTGCTTTTCGTGTCGGCAACAACCACAATGCTAGCCTACGCAAGCCACAGCTTGTGACGAACGGCCACAGCGGAAACTCCATCGTAATTGCCTTCACCGTTCTGCCATGGTGGTGCTGTTGCTGCCGTCGTCGTCGTTGTTGTCGTTGCTGGTACTGATGTTGTTGTCGTCATCTTTGATGGTGGTGGTGTTGGAGCAGATCTGGCTCATGTATATGCACTGTTGTTGCTGAGTGATGCGTCGGCTGCCCGAGCTGTAGCAGACCTACATACCAGTCGAAGGATAGCAGCATCAAGAGTAGCACTAGTAGAAGCAAGAGTAGGAGGAGGAGAGAGGTAGGAGAAAGACACATGGAGGTTTTAGTCGTCGTCGTCGTGGTAGCAGCAGTAGCAGTAGCAGCAGGAGTAGTAGTAGTGGTGGTGGTGGTGGTGGTGGTAGCAGAAACAGCAGCAGTAGCCGCAGTAGTGGTAATAGTCGTACGTAGTAGCAGTAGCAGTAGCAGTAGCAATGGAAGTAGCTGTAGCAGTAGCATTAGCAGTAGAGGTATCAAAGGCCGTAGCAGTAGCGGTAGCATCAGTAGCATTCGTGGCGGTGGTAGTAGTAGTTGTAGTAGAGGTAGTAGCAGCAGTAGCAGCAGTAGCGATAGCAGTGCCCGAAAGCCCGAACTCTGAGTCACAAAGGTGCAGTCGCATGACATCAGCAACAAGCCACATGGCGGCCTTCAAGCGAAGCTCACGATCCTCCCCGAAGCTTGCAACTAATGGCCGCGGCCTCCCCGCGGAGCACGACATTTAAATCCTGTCGGATCTAGAGGCTAGGAGGCTAGGCTTGATGCAGATATATTCGAAATCGCCGAGACGTCATTTATGATGCTGTCTAGCCCCTGTACCACGACTGTCATGCTGGTTATGCATGTCAACTTGACAACAAACAGAGCGCGCTGCCTACTGGCATCAGGCGAAATGATCACATTATCACAACAAAAGAGCCCCAACACCAGCCCCAGCTCTACAGGGATCCAATTGAAAATTTAACTAACGCCCTGGACCGGAGATAAACAGAGCTTTTGAGGAACTCCTGTGACAGCGGTCCTCGAGGCTGTGCACGAAGGGGGGCTCGGAGGGTCCCAACCTCAATTTCCGTCCATCCTTCCCGCTCTTGCTCTTACTACGACAAATTGTTTGAGGCGGCATGGGGTGGGATTAGGGTTTCGGTACGGTAGCGCAGGGTTTGCTCACACTACCAATGCGACTGTCTCCATTCTGTTCTCCGACTGATTGTGGAGGCTTGCAACTTCGATGTCAGGTGTGCGTTGCAGACACGGGATCAAACGGATTGGCACTTTCCGATAAGACAGGGCCTGCAGAGTAGACCTTCATTGAGCAAAGCCGCTTTTAAGAGCCCACAAGAAACAGATCTTTACGTCTAAGACCCTAGACTCCGGCAAGTTCCAAGCCCTAAGCCCTAAAGAACTGGCCCTCGTGGGGTGCGCAACGCAGCTACACCCCAGTTAAGTACTAAGTCATCTTGGCAACGGCAGAAATAGAAGCAGCAACAATCTTTCTGACCGCGCCAGGAATAGGTGCGGAAGTCGGCTCGATAGGATAAGCAATAGTAGCAGGTCATTTGGGAGCAACAATCAACACAGTAGTCATAGCAATCATAGACACGACAGCCACCACTGAAATAGCAGCACAAGAATCAAGAAACGCTCATGTGGCGGCCTGAGCCGTGAAAACCACCACCACCACCAACACCACCACCACCACCACTCCAAAGAATCATTCACAAGGAGGCTCAAATCTATGCCATCACTGACTGATGGAGGCTTCCCAGCCTCCAGAAGATGGTGAACCAAAAGAGCCAAACGAAGAGCTCCCGCCACACCTGAGGCAAGGACTCCCAAGACGCAACGGTCAGGGCTGGCTGGTGAGGGCGCTCGCGATTCGTGGCCGCAACAAGCGAAACCAGGTCCGTGAAGTTGAAGGGCTGAGTTTCTAGAGGCCTAGCCTGTTTGCAGGCGAAGATTTGCTGCTCTAAGTGCTGCAGGCAGACCAAGCCAACGAGGACCCGTCTAGGCCAATTGGATCAAACTCAGGTTGCAGCTTTATGCCGCAAACCCGAAACCTCATATTGCGGCGAGAATCAGATTCCACGCCACGTGGTGCTTAAGCTGAAGCTCATTGAAAGCTACTTCCCCTACCACCCCTACGCCTGCGTCTACTTAGCACGAGCACTAGCCCCAGCACCGGCACCAGTACAAGCACTAGCACTACTACCAAAAAAACCGCGACGACTGCTACGACGACTGCGACGGTGTCTACGACGGCGACGAACCGCTACTACTACTACTACTACTACTACTGCTGCTGCTGCTACTGCTACTGCTACTCCTGCTTTTGCTAGTCCTGGTCCTAGTCCTAGTCCTACTGGTAATGCTACTATTGCCGGCTATCGCCACCGATGCAGCTACCACAAGCACTACCACGGCCACTACCGGTGTCACCACTACTACAGCCGCTATATACTACTGGGAGAGGTCCTAGGGCCCTGGGCCAAGCAAGCAAGCCAGGAAAATGTCCAAGGTGGCGCTCCACCTGCCAAGGGTTCGCAAATCTTGCGAAGCATGAAAGAATTAGGTCTGACACGTATAGACTGTATAGAGTGTAGGTTCCGACTTGACGCTTACAGAATCCAATACCCGAACACTTGCAAAAGCAATTGAAATTGATTACACCGCAAGCCCGAAGCTCTTTATTCCTGTCGCATCTTGGGGCTGACAGCCGCGGGCTGGACGAGAAGTCAGTCGAGTTTGTGGGAATGGCTGCTCAAACATGAACGACAATTGGGCTGCTTCTTTCGTAGCCTGGGCATTGCAAAACAAGATCCATGCCCAATTCTGTCACCACCTGCATGGCTTAGATTCTGGCAGAAGCAATGGGACAGAAGTGCCCGTGACACCACAGGTGATCGTTGTCGTCGTAGGAGCAGGTGCAGCAGCAGTCTACATGCACCAGTCACGGTCGTAGTCGTGCAGTGAAGTGTGGTGCCCAGCTCTTTGCCCTCGAAACGGGCCGAAAGCCTGGAACAAAACGGGACTACTGTAGGCCCTCCTCTCCATGACAACATTCCGACAACTCCTGCGCTGATTCCATCACCCTAACAGGTTGGTCTTCTTTTGGAAATGATCACGTTCAGCTGCAGATCGGGGCCTTGCTTGGGAGCAGGTTGGCAATACTTCGCGGCTGTATCGAAGGCCTTGGAAGCAGCATCATCTCGTCGAGTATACTAGACAGAACCCGTAGTGTGGGCCTTGAGGGTTCGGGAAGGGCTTAAGTAGGGTTGTGGCTTTGAGGGTGGGCGGTTTCCGGTTTTGAGCTCAGCCTTGGCTTCAAAAGCTGTGGCTTTCACAGCTTGGGCTGGAGGTTTGATGCTGTTGGGTCGGTGGGATGCTGGCCCTACAATTACACATCGAGCTGCGGACTGGGCTAGCTTCAATCAGCGCAGTCTTGTTGTTGCCTCTCCTACTTCGAGGGACACCCCTTCAAGGCGAAAATTGCCCAGTACGATTCCTCAGCATGCCCCATCTAGTCTACTGCCATGGGGAAACGAGGTCCGAAATTCCAAGGCCCAGGCGACTAAAAGTAGTGGCGCCTTGCTCTCGGCAGCTTCGTCCATGGGCCGGACCCGTTGGGAACCTTGGCAGGCTGCGCTTCGCTCCGATGGAGCCCTCCGACTTGTTTTGCGCCAAGGCTGCGTATCAGGATGCTACGGGAACCGAGAGGAGACACCTGGTTTGGCACCAGCCCGATCCTTGTAGTCGAGCTGGGGACAGACTTGCAGATGCACCGACATCATCAATTCGGTAACGGTTGGCGGCTCTACGGCCATGTATCACAGCCATCAGCCGCAGACCAAGCTGCGCCACGGAATCTTATCACACAAATACACACACAAAACTCAAACACAAAACGAGCGAGAGATGGAGAGAGAGAAAACAAGAGGTAGAGGTGTGTGTGTGCATATTTAGGCTTATGTGTCCGCAAAGATACTACTAGGTTGTTTCAAGATTGTTGGGTAGACAGATAGGTTGCTGAGTAGATAGATAGATAGATAACTGGCAGCTACCTAGATAGACTGATGGACAGATAGATCAGATAGGTAGGTAGATAGACTTAGAGAGAAAGAGAGAGACAAAGAGAGAGAGAGAGAGACAGAGAGAGGGAGATAGAGAGAGAGAGAGAGAGAGAGAGTGAAAGTGAGAGTGAGAGAGAGGGACAAAGTTGCTCCGTTTCACACAGTCACACACACAGACATCGCATATGCATGTACACAAATGTGGGTATACGAGTGTTTGGGGACACGAAAGTCACGAAAGTAACGCCGGCTCAGGCATTCGCACGTAGGAAATCTGAGGTGTGAACTGGAGTTGGCAGCCGCCTCTGCAGGACGTGCTGGGTGGGAGCTTATCAAACAGAAGAGTTATTCTACGGGCTGCCAGGCTTCGCGCTTCGGGCATCGAAGCTTGTCAGAGAGGCCTAAGCTCGGACAGGTTTGGGAAACCTGTCCTGCTAAAGCTTGAGCAACTGCTTGGCGTGCAATGTACTTTCTCGATTCTCGCTTGTTCGAGGGGGCAAGCCTTTGATGCAAGGTACTGGTAGAACCACGGAAACGACTGCCAACACCACTGCACTATCGGCCAATACTTCCCAGCATTGCCCGGTTATTGAAATTGCCAAAGCACTGCTACTGCTACTTACCACTATACTCCTGCCGCCGCCGGAGTCACCAGCACCAGCACCCACCACGATCGCGACCACCACGGACACGACCACCACGACCACGGCCACGACCACCAGCAGCACCACCACCACGACCCCCGCGACCACGACCACCACCACGACGATCACGACGACTACTGCTTCTCCTGCTTCTGCTGCTGCTGCTGCTCGTCCTCCTCCTCCTCCTACTACTACTGCTGCTACTACTGCTACTACTACTACTACTGTACCACCACTGGTAGTACCACTACGACCACTATGGCCGCTGCTGCTGTTGCTGCTGCTACCACCGCTACTACTCGGACTGCTACTGCTGCTGCCACCGCTACTGCAATGGCAACTGCAACTCCTTCTCCTACTCCTACTCCTGCCCCTGCTCCTGCTCCTCTTGCTGCTGCTGCTTCTCCCACCAGGGCGACGACAGCCACTAACTCCCTGTACTACTTCGACTACGACTACGACGACGGCACTCAAGGTTCCTGTCCCTGGAATGCAGCCTCCCGGCCGGGGCGCAATGGCAAGGCACACCAGCGCATCCCCCAGCACTGGCGAAAGGGGTTCGCAAGAAAGGACGAAAGCTCGAAAGGCACGCCATGCACTGCCCTAGGCCCTCGACTTTCCACATGGTACTATGCCGTGTCTGTTTGCAAGTCACTCAAAGCACCGATCGGATCTCGCTCGAAACATCTGAACTCTGCGCCCCTTTTGCTCAGATCCAGGAAAAAATTGAACGATGATGCCGAAACCACAACGGACCGCAACTAGAAGCGTGGCATGCTGACAGCCACGCCCTGCCCCAGGCATGCCAAGAAGCCCACGGGCCTTGGAAGGAGCGAGAACTGGCTCAAGGTTTCGGGCCCCAACCCAACGCCTAGCCGTAAGCCTGCAAGACCGGTATACCTCCGATAAAGCCACATGGGAGTTTCCAAAATTAGGGGACCCTAATATAGTACCCGAAACAGTAGGATCCTTATTATAAGGACACCAAAATAAGGTATCCCGAATTTTCGGAAACTCCCATATGAAGCATCTCAAGCCTGATTACACGGCCACTGCGGCCAAGAATCGGCTGCGCCAGGCGCACGCACAGGAAGACGAAATCCGTGGAGGGCTCCTGGCAACAAGTGGGTACCCATGGTACTTCTCTGGATTACGTAATGCCCGGTTGAAATGATCAACCAGGAAATTCCTAAATGGGAAATCAAGTCTCGAAGGAGCTTGGGCGGAGAGGACTCGGGTGTAAGAAGGTTTTCGGTGAGAAAAGGGAGTTACTGCTGGAGTATTAGTCTAATTCTTCTGAGATTTAGGCATGCCTAGCGATTTTGGAATGCTGAGAGTGGCGTCGTAGGGATTATTGTCTTTGTAGGTCTTTGGGTACCCTGGCGGACTTGCTTCAGACCCCCCAGCCCTCTCAAACTCACAAGTCAGAAAGGAAGTACCTAGCAAATTGCCGTCCTGAATAGACAGGAAGAGCGAAGTAATGGACACCGCAGCGACATCTCCCATGACCTCAGGCGGTGAAACACCCGGGTCGGACCTGGGCCTTGTGACGGAGCCCACGCACCAAACGAAGTGATGATGGACAAATATGGAACCAACTCCGAAGCCCATGCGTACAAGGTACTTCTATGAACCCCAAACCGACTTTCGACAGAAACCTCAGATCGAAGCATAATCAGAAGTAGCCACACTTGAAGCACGGGTTACAGAACCCTTCAGGCGACACTTTCAAAACCCTCATTGTTTCTTGCAACCACCCCAGCACTCACCCAAATGGTGATGCCTGGTCACTCATGCCTGGGCCTTTACCCTGAAGCATGCACCCAGGCCTCATAATGGTTAGGAGCAGTATCACTCCTTGTTTTAACGATGATATGACCAACCCCAAAACCCAACTAGGCCCCCATGTTGAACCCAAAGCAATCCCTATTCAAACATCGCACCGTAGGCTGACCCACCAAGGCACCAGGAGTGGCCGTAAACATAAGAACAGGGATTGGGGCTACATTGTAGTCTCGTTATGATCGGGACTGTGTGGCCACACAGAATACTCGTTCTATCTACTCAGGCCACTGTATTAAAAGTCTGAACCCGAACCCTAAGATCCGACTTCCTAAATCATAAAACAGGAAACCCGAATCCTTGAGCCTCAGAGCCCGAAGTCGGAAAACCTGAGACCCCACACCCGAAACCCGAAACCCTGAACCCAAAACACCGACAACCCCGAATGCTAAAGCCGAAGCCCCAAAAAACCAGGAAGAAGCACAATATGCTCACATAAACACAAAGTAAACCCCAAGCCCTAAAGCCTAAACCCTGAAACCTAAACCCTCAAGACAAACTGATGCCTACACCTGAACCCCCCCAAAATGCCTGAACCCCAAACCCTAAACCCACGTTTAAAGGAATGCTTGAGCCCAAAACCCCCAACCCGAACCCCCCCCCCTTTCAAAGGAATGCCTTAACCCTAAACGCCAAATAATGCCTAAACCCTAAACCACCCTCTTAAAGGAATGCCCGGCTAAGCCTAAGCCTAAACTCCAAAAGGAGGATCTAGGGTTGAGGCTTCAGGACCCTAAACCCTAAACCCTAAATCCTAAACCCCAAACCCTAAACCCTAGACCCTAAATCCTAAACCCTAAACCCTAGACCCTAAACCCGAAAACCCTAAACCCTAAGCCCTAAACCCTAAAGGAGCGGGCCCAGGGTTTCAGGAGCTGCTCCAGGTACCAAAGCCGCCTTTCAGGGCCCGGGCTCGGAGGCTTCAGGGGGCTTCTAGACTTCAAGGGGGCTTAAAGGGAGCTTGGGGGCTTAAGAGGGCTCAAAAAGAGGCTTAAAGGGAGGCTTCAGGGGCCTTCGGGGCTTCGAGATTTCAGGGCTTAGGGCTTCAGGGGTTAGGGGGGGGGGGGGTTTTGGGACGTGGGGGTGGGGGTGGTTTGGGGCTGGGGGTGGGGGGGTTGGGTATGTAGGGGGTTTTTTGCGTGTCATTGGGTNGCCTAAAATGGGGGTTAAAGGGGCGCGTCCGGGGCCTTGCGGGGGTTGGAGTTTTGGGGCGTGGGGCGTTGGGGGGTGGGGGGGGGGGGGTTATGGGTCTAGGGGCTTCGAGATTTCAGGGCTTAGGGCTTGAGGGTTTCGGGTTTCAAGGGTTTTTTCCAGATTTCAGTGGGTTTGGGGAAGGGCTTTAGGGGGGTAGGGGTTTCAGGGTTTAGGGTTTAGGGGCGTGGACGTTTTGGGTTTTTTAGGTGGGGTTTCAAGGGTTTGGGGGTTTTAAGGGGCTCTTGTTGGGGCTTGAAGTTGGGGGGGGTTCGGGGTTTGGTCGTCTAAAGGTTGTGTTTTGCGGTTCTGTAGTGGTAAGTTTCAGGGGGTATCTGTTAAAAGTTTGGGGTCGAAGGGCTGCGGGTTCCGAGGTCTAGGTTCTCAATTTATGTGGCTTGAAGGGCTTTAAGTTTTCGGGGGCATGGGTTCAAGTGGACTTAAAAGAGGAATTCATACGCTCCAGACTTTGTGCTGCATTCGTCTGGCTGCAGGTTCCAATCTGCTAAGGCTTTGAGGGCAGGCATCTCTAGGCGGCCGAGATTTTATCTCAGCACTTTCGGCTGAAAGGCTCTATGAGCAAACATTCCCTAAGCACCGCTGTGCGGGTTCTTTCGTAGACCAATGCAGCTCAGCGCTCTTGTTCGGTCTTAAGAGTCCGCACCCCGACTTCTGGCAGTAAGTTTGAGACGCTTCAAGAGGAGCTACGGCTGGGTGGAGGCGTCGGAAGGCAAGCAACTTCCACAAATCAATATGCTGCTACAGAGCATGCGGTATGTGAGACCAGGAGCGGGGAATCCAAAATCACCCCAGTTTGCTGATGAAAGTTACAGTGCTAAGTAGTTTGTCGTCCCGATCGTCCCTGACAGTGAATGACCCATGTTCGCAAGCGAGGCCAGGGTTGCTTAAATCACTTTCAGACTCTATGCAGGGGAAGTCTCCGGACCAAGCTCTTCCCTCGGACTTATCCATTAGACACCGGCCTGGCCCAGATAGGGTCGAAGAAGTGTCTGAAAAGCATGATTCTGGCCTCAGGCGGAAGGCTTCACATTACTCTCGGGGTTTCCCCTCCCTGTTCTGAAGAAAAGGAGAGATGACACAAACGCATTTAGTGCAGAACCCAAAGAAATGCCAGCAACTGGTAAACCGCTACTTCTGAGCAAACCAGACCATTAAGTTCGTGCGGATTCCAAAGATAAACAACTGCGGGGGTGGCCTGTACGATTTCGGAGTTTCCGAAAACAAGGGGTACCTTATTTTGGGGTCCTTATTATAAGGATCCTACTATTTAGGGTACTATATCAGGGTCCCCTATTTTCGGAAACTCCCATTTCGGTGCTCCCGTTTAGGCGCCTTGTAAGGATCCTACGGTTGATGATATAAATCCTGCATTACCCATAATAAGGAATATACCATAATTCCTATAGTTTCGGGTCCTTAAGGCAATGCAGGATTTATATCATCAACAGTAGTACCCCAGTATTTAGAGCCGAAACTCCGATACTCCCCACAGTGTCTCACAGACCTGGAATCCACGACACTGGGTCCCTCGGAATTGCAACCGAGGTTTGAGCCGAAGACCCCAAATTCTGCCCGGAGCCGCAAACCCTAAACCCTAGCCGTATAGATCCTAAACCAAGAGCATGGGCTGCTGGGCTCTCAACAAATGCAACGCAAAGGAACAGCGCAGGCGTGACCATCAGCACAAGAACCTGGTTCAGGGCTTTGGGTTCAGGGTTTGGCAAGATCGTGGTAGATGCTGCGGGCTTCGGCTTGCTGCTTTCATTGTCATTCTTTTGCTACAGTTATCACTGTAAAGATGAACCTCGATTTACGGTTCTTGCCTGCGCCTTGGGGGTTCAAAGCTCGCAGGCTCAGGATAGAGACTTCAGAGTAGAGGCCCCAAGCTACGACCCCAGAAGCCCCGAAAAGCCGCTCCTGCATGCACAACCTCAGAATGTTTGTAGACCTATAACTACGAAGCCTCACGCCCCAAGACTTCAGTGCACCTCCGAAGTCCTGAAGCTCTTCTTCTCGGAGCAAGTTTTGAATGTTATATACAAGCTCCTACCAACAACAAGCTTAACCGCAACACAGGACGCCGAGTCTACATAGGCATCCTGAACCCCGAAGTACAGAACACCAAGCCCCACAATTTCAATCGTCAACCCTAAACCTTCAAGCCCGATCCGCAACCCTCAACTCGAACAACAATGCCGAAACTCCAATCCGTGGCGAGTCTTCAGGGCCCCCGACCATCAGGCCGCTAAAAAGTGGGCTCTGCCTGATAGAAGTCTAAGAGGAGGTGGTGGTGATGGTGGTCGCAATAGCAGTGGTAGCCGTAGCAGGAATTATGTGCTTGTACTAGTAGTAGTGGTAGTAGTAGTAGTAGTAGTAGGAGGAGGAGGAGCAGCAGCAGCAGCAGCAGTGGCGGTAGCAGTACAGTAGTGGCAGTGATGGTGGCGGCATTTGTATGTAGCGGTAGCAGTAGTGGTGTCGGTGGCTGTTCTTGCGGCTGCTCTTGTTGTTGTTGTTGCTGTTGCTGTTGTTGTGGTAGTTGTTGGTATGGTTGTGGTTGTTGCTGCTGGTGTTGTTGTTGTTGTTGCTGCTGCTGCTTTTGCTGTTGCCGTCCTGGTCGTAGCAAGTCGTTGTCGCAGGTAGAGGACCAGCAGAAAAGAACTAGTAGAAAAAGAAAGCGAGCACGGCAGACTTGCCAACAAAGGCAATCGGGGTAATCCTGGTCGCCGCAGCAACAAACGTGACGATGAAGGAAGACGGAGCAAGAAGACTGGCCACTCCAAGCGCTGTTCAGTAGCCAAGCCCCACGGCCCCAAGAATCTAGCAGAGCATTCACGAGAAATACGAGCCTGGCAGCCACAGAGCTGTGATCCGGTTCGGTAATGTTGACTAAATGTAGAACATCTCCTGACACCGGAACCGATTAAACAGAGAGTCTGGATGCGATCAGCAAACAGCTCGAGCTACACCCAACCTACCCCGTGTTCAACATACCGTACGGTTATTTTCCCTACACCGCACAAGGAACGAGGCAGAGCCTCAAAACCACCTTAAGTCCTAGGCCCAGAATCTATCTTACATAAGGTCCAGGCATCCACAGCGCATCGAAGAGGCGCGAGAGGGTGGGCCTACGCAGATTCAACATGCTGAGGTCGTATATAGTCCATAGCTCTCTCGTGGTACCGCCCCATGATGTGATTACCTACTACTTACTACGTACTACATATGCCTACTACTACCTACTACTTTCTGCTTGTTACTTACTACTTTCTGCATTACTTGCTGCTGCTTAATACGTGCTAGATAGTGCTGCTTCTACAACCACCACCACCACCACCACTACCACCACCCCCAGCACTACTACCACCACCAGCACCACCACCAGTACTGCTACCACTACTACTGCCGCTGCCATTGCCACTGCCACTGCATCGTCACTGCCACTGCCACTAGGACGGCGACAAGGACAACAACGACACTACTACTACTACTACTACTACTACTACTACTACTACTACTACTACTATACGACGACTATCACTATATGAGCAAAAACACTTTCAATACTAAACACAATAACAATGCTACCGACAGTGCTTCGCTGCTACTAGCAATGCTGTTACTATCACAATGATATAGCTAAAAGCAACTAGCAGCTATTCCTATCCGTCCATCTATATGTGTACATGCGTGTTTATATACATATGTATATATATATATGTATATACATATATGTAGGTATGTCTACATATGTTATGTATACTTGTCTGTTTGCTTTCTAGCTATCTATCTGTCTATCCATCCGTCTATCTACCTATCTATCGAAACACACAGTCCACATTCTTGGCGACTGCATTGCAGCTTGAAAACCCGGTGACTGCATATGAGCATCGGCACAGAAAACCCACCATGCTAAGTCCAAAGATGAGATCACTGCTCCCCACCTTCCACCACCCCAAACTTTAGGATAACGGGTTCAAACCCCATCCACCGGGGGCCACACTCTTGCCGATAGACGATCACTCCGCCAACACCGCCGGATCTCGCCTGGGAACACGACACTTCTACCAGTAAGCCAAAGTGTCAGTAGGAACGGTTGGGCGACTAGGGACGGGAGCTTGTTCTGGACACATTTTCAGCTGTCATGCATAACTTATACATATATGTATATACATATGTTTACGTACATTTATATGTATGTGAGTAAACCAGTGAATATATAAACTATACAATCATATTTATCTGTTATGTATACATGGGTATACATAAACATACTTATTCGTTATACACCTGTGTAGATGCTGAGGTATACTGCTGTGCAGGGCACTATATAGGTGTACTCCAGAAGTTGTCGGAACCAGGCTTAGGAGTCATGTCACATTTGCCTTCTGAGAGCGGGGAGACTGCAAGGGGTTCGGGTTGAGAGGGGAAAGGTGGAAGATGCTGGTGTCCAAAGCTTTAGGGTCTCTGGTTAAAAGCCGAGGGTTCAAGATGCTAGGTCTCGGCTTAAAGCATGCGGTGCTCGCAGGTTTGGGCTTTATTTCTTAGGGTTCAAGGGTTGAAGACCTAGGGTCGAAGGCCAGGATGTGGAGGGAGCTTAATATAGGGGCCTTAATAATTTTAATAGGGTTCCCTTTAAAGGGTTCTTTTTAAAGGGGTCTATAAGGGATAGGGTTCTATAACAAAGGGGCCTTAATAAAAAGAATAGGGTTTGGGGGCCCAGAAAAAAATCTATAATAAGTGAAGGAACCCCCATAATAGTATAGGTAATTATTGAGGCCCCTATAGTAGGGTGCGAAGCGACTTCCGAAGTCCGAACCTACCAGAACGAAACACACTCTCAGCCCAAAACCCTGCAACGGAAAAGCTATCCAAGCCTTGAACCTTAGCTTCCCCAAGCCCTCCAAACCCTCAGGTTCAGACTGAATCCTAAGCCCTAAGCCCTAAACAGTAAACCTCAGTGCCTGCAGTGACATAGGTGGCGCAGGCAGCACCAACAAGGTGAAGATACAGCTCCTAAGTTGGCTTTCTTGCAGCTTTTGGGAGTATGTCCTTTAGGGCTTTATACAGTTGTGTGTGGGTCTAAGGGTGCTGTGATTGTTTTGCAGTTTCATATGGCTTCTAAGATTTAAGTTGAGGGCTTTAACAGATTCAAGGCGAGCACTCTTCCGAGCGCCAAACAGCCTGCATAAAAAGGAGTGATGTTTTGGGATTTATTAAAAGAATTGCGACGGAGCGTAAAGTCTATGCAACACATGTGCTTGATGCTGCTCTATCACTTGCCCGTGGTCATTGGGTGTGCCGCAAAGGTCTCAAGGGGTTGTCTTGTAGTGCCGAAGGCAACGAAACTAGACTCACGACTACTGGTGCTACAAGTTGCATTCAGACATTCATACAAACGGAATCCATGAGCGATTATTGTTGGTACACTCATTGCCATTCTTACAAGCATCCTCAAACAATGGCACAGCCATCCTTTTAGTCGTCGTGGGACTACGACTAAAATCGCAGCTTCACTGCCTGGTGAAAGGAGCAGTAGCACCAGCAAAACCGTTCACATGCCCTAAAGTCCTATGACCACAGACCGCAAAGCTCTAGCACCTTCCATGTCTGCTTCCTTGGCCCCAACACTGCCCGTAAACACTAAAGCCCATTGTCATTCTCAGGATCACGGTTGTTCGGCTATGGTCACTTTAGGATAGATAATTCTTCGGAATTGAGCGCCCGGCACCCAGAGGAAGACAAATACCAACAGCCTCACCAAGTTCCCTTCGACGTCGGGAGCGTCCTGGTCGATGAAGCTCGGGGTAAGGGAACTAAAGAAGGTCTATCAAGCAGCCCCTCCCACCCACAGAAACGCACGCAGCATGCAGGCATATGCACACGCATATATATATATATATAACTATATAATGTATGTATGGATGGATGTACAAACACATGCAGGCATGCATTTGTGTGTGTCTGTGTGTGCGTGTTGTGTGTGTGTGTGTGCGTGTTTGTGTGTGTGTGTGTCTGTCTGTGCGTGTGTGTGTGTGTGTGCGTGTGTGTGTGTGAGAGAGAATGCGTTTATGTATGTATGTTTGTACGTAGGTAGGTAGGTATGTCGGTGTATGTGTGTCTGTATATATATATATATATACATACATACACATTACATACACACACACACATATACATCGACCGACCGACCAACGGAGCGATAGACAGTCCGACCGACCGACAGAGCGATCGACCGACAGATGCTGACAGGACGGACAGGCAGGCTGGCAGGCAGGCAGGCAGGCAGGCAGACAAACACACAGACAGACAAACTCATATACATATATACAGGTATGCAGCGAAACATATATACCTACACACACATCTACTATACATATACACATAAACAATACGTATATGTAATGTAACGTAATGTAACGTAACATGACGTGATGTAACGTAATGTCATGTAATGTATGTGCATATATATATATATATATATATATATATATATATATATATATTATACACATACATACACACATGATTGCACAAAGTGCGGTAGCCCGACCAGAATCCGTCGACAGCACTTTAGGTACTTTATGTTGTAGGTGGCCGTCAAGAATCATGTCAGTGGGGGTTAGAATCAAAAGTCGAGGCCAACAGGCGGCCGAAGGAAAAGCTGGCGATCAGCAGATAAGCTATGTGGGAGTCAGCGAAATCGCAACAACTTGCAGCCTGGTAAGCTGGCTGGTGTGCGTGTGAAAGGTACTAGTAGTGTTCACGGCCCTTAATCCAAGGGCCTTAATAATTAGAATAGGGTTTGGGGCCCATTATACCATAATCATAATAAGGAACCCCACAGTAGTATAGGTAATTATTAAGGCCCCTATATTAAGCACTGTGCCGCTAACACCCTCCAAACCAACAGCTGAGACCTTAAACCCGTACAAACACCTGTAAACCCCTTCGACCCCTGTAGAATACTTGTACAACCCATTCTGAAGCCTTACTAAAGCCTAAGACTCAAGTCCCAAATTTGGGTGTCGGGTTTAGGGTCTACGGCAAACCCACACCTCCTGCCGCTCGGCCCAGCGATGTCCATCGTCCAGGTCGAGGATGTTGATCCAACCTCCCCAGATAGCGCAGGTACGGGTACAGTACTTCGTTAAGGCTCTATAAGGGCCCTAGACGGGTTCTACAGGGGATTGTTGGGCTCAGGGGTTGAGAGTTGGCCTGCAAGAGCTTAGCGGCCTCTTTGGGTTTCATGTCAGATAAAATGGCCTGGCTAGGTGAATCGGCTAAGGAATCTTATTTCATTGTCATGCAAGCGGTATGTGGCTGTCCCAGTGCTCGAGTCAGCAGGAAGGGTTGAGGTTTGGAGTTGATTAGGGTGTAGAGCCTTGAACTCTTAACTAACAATCGGCCAAGGCCGGTGTTCCACATCCGAACGGAGACATGCTCGGGTTCAGACTTATTAACCGATGACATTGGCTTTTTGTGGTAACAAGGAGCCTGCCTCTAACAACAAAGGAACCATCAACATTACGAGGATGCCGAGAGCAAGACTGGCAATAGTATGAATAAGGGGTGAGAAGCACACCAGCCATAGAGACGTTAATCTCGGGAAGCCTCCTCGATGCTGAAGCTTAAATTTTGAGCGAAGCCCGAAACACTGTTCGGTCTGGTATCTGAGAATAGCACAGAAATCGACTCAGTACACGATGCATCTAAGCAAGATGCCATGATCACTCGACGCGCAAGAACGGTACCCCTTTCGGCTTCTAGCGATGCAGAGGACAAGGCCCCTTACCATCAGGAAACACGAAACACCGTGGCAGCAGTACTGATACTGAGACCGGGCGATCAAACTTTGCGAGCATGTACTAATCACAAGAATGATGCGTACGCATGTCGAAGCACTAACCGTTTCATGGCTGCTACTCCTGCTAACAAAAACAAAAATAACAACAACAAGAACGACAATAAGTGTACAGCATACTACTACTCAAAATCGAAGTAGCAGTAATTAGTAAATATAACTAGTAAGCAAAAAAAATATATATATATATATATAATGGTGATGCGAAGAAATATTGTTAAACAAAAACACAGATGAACTAATGAGTTCAGGGCTTTAAGCTGGCCTGGTGGATTGACGGTGCGGCCCCGGAGCCTTGAAACGGATGGAACTTTCAGCCCCAAAAGCCCTGAGCCCTGTTGTAGGGTTGAGGGTTTAGGGTTCAGGGTCTGGGGTCCCTAAGCCTTGGATGATTTTTTGGCGGTTTAGAGTTCATGGTTTACTGTAGAAAGTTTTGGGATCTGGAAGCTGAGAGCCTGAAGCCCATTTAGGCTTGGGAGGTTCGAGTTGGGTTGTTCTTCGAGGGTTTTGGGACACTAAGAGCCTCCCAGACAATGTGGGCTTTTGGGTCTTTCAAGCTTGCGTTTAGCCCCCGGGCGTTGAGAGTCAGGGACATACTGAACCCAAAATACTCTGAATCTTACGCCTTGCTTCGTGGAGGTGGGACGTCACAGTCGTCCGCGCCGGCTAACGCAGCGTATCAAACCCCTCGTGGCATCCGCAAGTCTTCACAATGTGATCCATATCCGTGATACAAGGAGAATAATATGCAAGGTGTGCGAGAAAAGGGCGTAAGTCCGACAACTACCATGAAATCCCATCGATCAGAGTTCGTCCGCTCCTGTAAATGTTACCACGTTCTCAATTTGAGCTTCGCTAGCACTTTCATTATGCGGTTTCCTGCTGCAAGGACCCGTGTCCTCTCTCTGTCTAAGACTACCACTGCTGCTGATGATGATGAGTTCTGAGTCTGCTCCTCCCGTCAATGCCAGCACTGTAAGCATGACAACCATCTTTGCTACGACGGCTGCCGCCGAGAACCAAACTACGTGGCCAGGCAGCACGCCCGAGACGCTCACTCTTAAAACTTGGGAATGTGAAGCATAGACAGTAAGAATGACGCCTCATCTCGTCTTTGTTGTAAACAACTTCTGTCACTTCCACCAAGTCTCCAGCCTCAGCACGTTTCCACCATGTCAGGAGCGGTTGCTTCGATATTTGTGGGCCGTTTTGGATTGCTCCAGGGTTGCTTCAAAAGTTCTTGGAGATAAGGCTTTCGGCAGTTCCGGTGTTTAGGGCTGTCGGGTCTAGGATTAGGGAATTTCATCTACAAAGGAGGCCCAAAGCCTTCAGCAGTCAAGGTCTTTGGAGTCCTTGATAAAGCTGGGGAAACCTTGGACTCGGTCACTCCGCATGGTTTTCCTTTTGGCTGCAGGACTTGCTTGCAGGCTTTATCCGGATCGCCATCGCCACTTCAACCGCATTGTCACAATCATCTTCTGCCGCCCCTGTTACAATCTACAGCTGCCAGCGTCATCATCATCATCATCTTCCTCATCATCATCTTCATCTTCATCATCTTCTTTCTTGTGGTAGCAGCAAACTACACATCCAGTATGCAGCAACTCCAGTCGAGAGCAATAGCATCAGTCAAGCCTTCAAGAACGGTTGGGTCACTGGCGGCAATTGGAGCGATACTCCATGAATATGGCGATTCATATGGTGTGATCTGAGAGGATGTGGCGTGGGATAAACTGATAAACACGAACCAGCATTTCACAAATAGGCATGAGCGGCGTCGGGTCTTTACTGGGTCGCGGTGTAGCAGCATCGAACTCAAACTGACTTGTCCAAGAAGAGAAAGAAGCTATTGGTTTCGATGGGAAGGCCAATGGTAAGTGGCCAACCCGGAGCATCACGTGTGCGCGGTTTTGCAGGTGCACCTGACGAGAAGCGATTTTTAGTAGGGGAGGCATCAACATTATAGGGTCATACTGAGGCATCGTATCTGGCAATCACGCTGAGGCTCGAGGTAAGGAGCAGGGCTAGAACATAGCATGGCTGGTGGCCAAAGAAGGCTATCGGCTGCATCCGATCGATTCTGCCTCAGAACAACAATAGAAACCAGCACCCGAGTAGATGTCCTGGAACCCAGACAATGCATTTTTCTCTGATCTGAAAAATTCGAAGCAGCTCTCGTCTCTATGGCTTTGCAAGACGGGATCAGATGCGAAGGACAAAATGACCCCAACCGCCGAGAATCGTAAGACTTGCACTGTTGGCACGACTGCCGCGCTGCGGAGGATGGCGTAGATGCCAGGACGCTCCGAGAGTTCGTCCTCATCGTGGCATCCAGTTGTGTAGAGTGTCGCAGTTGCAGTAGCAGTAGGAGTAGCGGTAGGACTAGGAGTGGGAGTTGCAGTAGTAGGACAAGAAGTTCTAATTAGGGAACTACTGTTGTTGCTGCTGAGTGTCGCTATTATGGTAAGGGAACCAATCGCCGCGCCCTAAACCCTTCAAGTGCATAAATTTCTCAGATCCACCTTGTGGCAAAACTCCGCAAACTTACGGCCAAACCTGCAGTGAAAGTTGAAATCCCTAATCCTGACGGCAACTGCATGAAAACCCAGACCTCGCATTCCACGGTCCTGGGGACTCGATGGTGCAGGGCTCGAGGGTGCCTCTTCATTCCCAACCTGAGCCGGCTGACCTGGCTCGGAACATAACGGCGGAAAATACTACGACCAGGGACAGTTGTGACAGTGAGTAAGGATGGATCATACCCTGGTTGCAGTTTGGGGGCTGGGGGTTCCTCGACGGCATCTGTCCTTTGTCAGCGTGGACCAATGCAAGGTGCCCTGTCAATTGCGGTTTAGCGGAAGCAAGCCGCGGTATGGAGATGTGGGATTACAACACTCTAGGAGCAGCCGAACGAAGTAACTGTAGGGTAGCAATCACGATATCTAAATCGCAGAAAGCCGCACCACTACGTAGCCACGAAAATATCGATGGGCCCAGTGGCATCGACAGACTTCAGAGGAAGACGTGAAACTTCAGGATGCCGTCTTGCAGCGGTATCGTCAGAAGCTGTCCGGTGGTTTCAGCGCACAAGGACATGCCAGCTGACGAATTCCACGAATACGACAGCTGATACAAGGCAAGCAGCACCAAAAGGCTTGCTGTCGGCACTTTCTTCAGGCAGAAGCTGTTCAGGTCCCAAACCCCTCAAAATGCACGAGGATCGCAGCCGACGATAAACTAAAGGAGCAACAAACAAGCTGCGCCGGTTGCGACCTACACTTTATCGCATGCATGATGTGCTGGCCATGTACGATGTAGATCGAGATGACAACCCCACAAAGACCCCGGCAGGGACCGTGCAGAGGACACCACCAGAGGTCAACCATGTTAGAGGGTGATCTTGTTTATCGGTTTTCGAGTTTTTGTCGAAGACCTATAGGTCTTAGGCTAACTCTACGATAGAACGGTGCCACTGCCTGTCATGCTGTGCTGATCCAGAACCTGAGCAACTGAACTGCTGCCTCTGCCGCAGCGAATTACAGGATCAAACAATCCGAAACTCTGCGCGCAAAGTCCATCAACAAGCAATTTCCACCGACACTCACAAAAAAGGGTAAAGCTCTAACTGCCAAGGCCTCAAATGTTAAGGCTCATCTATATCCCAATACCCTAAACTGACCTCTACGCGAAACTCCGAGAACTTGGAGCATGTATTCAGGATGACGACAAGTGCTGGACTTCTCCGGAAGGAGGTCATGAGAACAATGACATTCCGACTTGCTGGCTTCTACTTCAAACCCTAAACCCTCAATACAGGGGGCTTACTAATCAGAATAACTCGGGTTTTGGTATATATCTTAGTAACATAATAGTAATGACAGTGGTTAGTACAGGTATACCAAGGAACCCCGGCGCTTGTATTGAACAAGGCGAAGGCGCTTCTGTTGCTCTGGGGGTCGACAGCTTCTTCGAGCGCCTCTCTCTTTTTTTGTACTGTTCGAGAGCAAGGTTTGGGGCTTAAGTTCAAGGTCTTACGGCGTAAGTGTTGGGGTATCCACCTAGGGGTTTGCGGCTTGGGGTTCTCAAGCGCTGGATGCCCGTAGAGCGTTTCCAGACTTCACCGTGGGTGAGCAAGGGTCTGGCGATCAGTCGCTTGTGAGAAGTCACATTTAGGAAACTTAGGTTTTCGGGTTTCGGGTTTATAATAATTATTGTGATTTCAGGGCTCAGCTGATTTGGGGTGCATTCCGCTTGCTGGATCCCTCCTGAAGGCTTCGGCAGGCGAAGAGCCGCAACAGCAGGCCGACGGAGAGAAGTGCCAGAGAAAGAGAGGCTGAGTGAGAGAGAGAGAGAGAGTGGGAACGAGCACGATCAAGCTATGCTGTGCGAAATGGCCTGGGGAGCAACGACGTCTTACTTCTGTAACCCATGTCATGCTGGTCGTACTCCCACTTGTGGTAGTCGATAGTCTGTCTTCAGGAACCTTCTTGGCATGTGCGGTCTTAACTACTATATCTATAGTGGGAAAATTATCTGTGATCCGAACCTCCCGAGAAGCACCACATCTGACTCCCCCAGCATACTTCGTGGCTGCATAGCAGGAAAAGGAAGCCAGAAAACACCGATATGCACATGCACACACTGGCACAACAAATCTCTCCCACACACGCACCGAAAACAAAAGCACCCTAACTAGCCACAAACAGGGCAGCCATAATGACAAGCCCACCAGCAGACGCATGCAACACTCCCCTGGCCTCTGCATGCTCGACCTCCAAAATCTGAGCCACCACGATGGACACAAAGCCTAGGCGTGAGTTTCAGGATGGGCTCAGACTCTGCGCTTAGAGCTCTCCATGGGGCAACTTAGGGCTCAAAAGCCTCAAATGAAAGATTCGATTTCGGACGAGTTGACTGTCTGTGGGCCTCATGGGTTTACTTCGGGTTTCGGGCTGTTGGGGTCACGGGCACCGGGCGATCTGATGCGAGTCCTCCAGCCTGCATTTCGGCTCTGCACCGGGGCGTGCATGGGGAGCTAAGGGTTTGGGGCCTATAGGGTATAAGATGTAGCGTCGTAGTTGCCTTCACGAGCGCATTCCTGCCATGCCGCTGTAATTGATAGATAGCGAGATAGATAGATAGATAGATAGGCAGATAGGTAGGTAGATATATCGACAGATCGATAGATGAACAGACAGCCAGACAAACAAACAGAAAGACAGACCGACAGACAGACTAACGTTGGCCGACTTCAAATAAGCCACACGAGGCTGCAAGTTGGAGTTTGGGCTGGCGAGCAGCTGCGGACCTTAGAAGCTGTAAGACCACCTCAGATGGCCCCACGAGAGATAGGTGTACTGTCGTAGTCTTGGAGCAATTATCCGATCCTCAAGTTCAGCGTTTGGAGTTTCACCAAATCCTGAAGCCGAAAGGGGAACACCAGCACCACAATGTCTAATCTCTGCAAGTGCCTTCAGGGCAGGGTACTGACATGTGCCGGCGATTGGACAGCAGGACTTGTTGGAGTACCGTGCCCATCATAGGAGAAACAAAGGCAAGAAGCGATGGGCACCGACGTCCATTTAGGGTCAAGGGTTGAAGAGGGCTAAGCATGTTGTAGATTCCGTACCTTCATACCGAAGCTCCCTATCCCCAAGAAATTAGTCGACATCTGAGGAGCAATACACGAAGAAGGACTCGAATCCACTGCAAAGAGTGCACTCATAGCCTCGTGCCACAGGTTGACATGAACTCTGCTGCCGTAGAATGGTAAGCACGGTTTGGGGCTCTCGCAGCAAACCTAATGTAATCCCAACATAGAGCCTTCAAACAAAATGGATTTCGGGTTCGCTCCGGGCTTGGGGGGTCTGCAGGAAGCTCGGGATTCTGCAGGTTCGGAACTTCGGTCTCTCATTGATCTTCGTGAGCTGCTTCTTCAGGCGAATCCGAACTAATTCGATTGAGCCTTAGCCCCACACCCCGGCAAAACCCTGAAGCACGGAACTCCGGTCCTTGCGGAAACCCTAAACACCACGGGCTTGGAGGAGGCGTGGGGAGGTCGAGCCTTGGATTGGGGAAGTCCGACGATGTGGCTTTCAGCTACATGGAGACTTCCATGAATTAGTTCCCTGTTTTTGGGTGCCAGATCGGGAGAGACTTACACATTTTTCTGCGTAGTTAGAGAGGGACCAAAAAGCAAGGATAGCCTTCTCAAGCAAAGTGTGAAAGTTGCAGACGGCCGAAGATGCGGCATCGCTTGAACTATTCCTCCCTAGTCTAGGGCCCTGGTCCTCGGGTTGCTCAGCACATTCTTAGGATGGAACCATGGGCCCCCAGGAATGGGCCCTTAAGCCTGGGATCCTTAAAAAGAATATATACCCTAAAATCCCTTCAAAGGGCTAAGGGCCCATACTAGGGGCCCATATACTTCTAACCTTAGACACATATTTGGGAGTTTCCGAAAATTAGGGGTACCGTGATTTGGGGTCCTTATATTATAATAAGGATCCTACTGTTTAGGGTACTATATTAGGGTCCCCTATTTTTCGAAAACCCCCATTTCTACTTTCTAGTTATACCAGATATGATATGCGCATATCACAGTCTACGAAAGCATGAAGGGGACTGCCTTGGAAGGTAAGTGCCCCGAAAGTGCAGCATGAAACGCCACGACTTGCACCTCGATTCTACAGGGATCAGATGGGGTTGTCTATGATAACTCCGACAAGAAGGTTGGGGGTTCCCTTGGTACAATCAGGGCAGGAACAGCAGTTTGGAGTCCCTGGGTAGTCGCAGTCAACCCGCAACTTGCTTGAGCATGCACTTTGCCAAGCCTCCTCCCATTGAGAGAGACATCAAAGCAAAGACTTAACAATGGACTCTGCACTCCATGCCATGCAAAGTGTCTAGTCTCCTACTTTCGCGTGAAGCTGGCATCAAACTTACATCATTTGAGCCGGAAAAACGTTAATGGTGCCCTTTAGGCTACCAGCCGCATTTCTGGCTTGCAACACCTCGCAAGCCGCATTGCGGTAATCACGACTATGCAACCTGAAGTTCGTGGTGAGTCTCGGCCAATTCAGCCTCTGCCTCTGGCGATGGGTCTCTGGCTGACTTCAGCCAAAGGCAGAATCCAACCAGACCAGACAAAACCCATGCTGCAGAAGCATAAACTGTCAGGGCCACTTCCCACGGCAGGAAACTGAGGCTCGCAAAGATGAAACCTGAGAACGACCGTGGGAAGCTGGGTCGGGTATGGACGGCTTCGGATCCTATCTTTCAGGTCTTCCTTCTTTCCCCAAATTTAAATGGCACCGGGAGGCCTTCCAAAAGGGCCAGGATGAGGTAGAGCAGACCGAAGGCCACGGTGCATGCAAGGTTGACGATGGTCTCCTGCCATAGCTGGGAGAAGCGTCTTCGCAGCCGGAGGACGACCTTCATCCAGAGGAAGATCATCACCGGAAAAAGGACCAGCCACCAGCACAGCACGCAGAACCTGCAAGGCGGGGATGGAAGTAAAGGAATATATATATATATATCTATTATATTATATATATAAACACAGAAGACTGCGAGTCTGCTGCCGAAGGCGCACAAAGGCTACGCCTTCCAGAGATCTTCCTGCATAGATGTGCTCGATGGCATCGTTGAGCCTAAGTCTCTCAGGCACCAAAAACGGCACCGTGAGCTGCACCTCTCCAAACAGCTGCTAATCCGCGTGAAGCCACCCGAAGACCCAAGCAGCACCTGGAAATTCAGCATAGAAGCGCAAGCCACATAGCTGGAATGGTGCTCCCGACGATCCAAGAATACGGCAAAGGCAAGCTTCCAAGTCGATCCTTGAAAGCAGCTGACACCTGGGAGTTTCAGGAAGGGAGCCTTCTGACCGCAATACACACCCCCAAATACTGGATCTGTGCCATATTATATGGACACAGGTGCCCCCAATTGTAGGAATTGCAGGAATCCCCCCACCTCTTGCTGGACGTAGGCTTCAAAGGCGCCAACGGAACCGAACCACAGACGAAGGCTCTCTCCAATGATCAAGCGATCGCAGGTCATTGGCTTGCCGGTCTTGGGGTGGATGTGGTTCAAGGTGCCTCAGTTTAGGCGTGGGGTTTACGGTTCCCTAACCCCTAAACTGGCCCTAAACCCTAAAACCCTAAACCCTAAAACAAACAGGGACTAGGCCTAAGGAGGGTTTCGGGACGGAGGACGCTGAAAGCCTATGGAGGCTGCTCCAAATCGCGGTTCCCTTGCTTGCTTAAGGTGCCTGTGGGCTCTGCTTCGGGCTAAGGGCTCGCCGTAGGCATTTCTTGTTTTGGTTTCGGGCTTTCGGGCTCTATCTGCTTTCGTAGCAGTGTGAACCAGAGCCGGCCTGTGCAACGCCATTTGGAGAAACTTGAACAGGCGGTTGTTGTAAAGTTCTCTTGGCTACATCATCAAGCAAGGGGTATGCAGACGGGTGGCGCGAATCTTGAGGCTCCTATATGTAGTCGCTGGCAACACGAAGCAACGCAATCGAGGCTGAATGTCTGTCAATTTGTTGGTAAGGTCTTAGGCAAACAAAACCAAGTGTGTTGGTTGCAATCCTCTTCTGAGATACTAGAATGTCGCCGTGGCGCAACAGTGACACATTGGGTCCCTGTCGTAGGAGAAGGTACAAATCTGCTGCAGAACTGTCTCGATGGTGCGGAAGTGGGCTCGAATGGCAGAGACAACATAGCTCCAACATCGATGTCCACAACCTCTTGTCCGTCCGGTTTTGCTGCCCCGTTCGTAATCTCCTTGGGAGATGTTGGAGCATCCATCCCGTCCATGGCGTCGGCTATCGCCGGCTCAAGTCAAAGGGAAAACAGCCAAACTACCACCACAGCCTTGGCTTTGAGCTGCAAAGTTGCGTCAAACTCATTTCCGCCCGAGTAATGTGGGCGTTGTCAGGCCTGACGTGGAAGCACTTCAGTCTACGCGCAGCACATGCCCAAGCTGAAGCGACACGCCGATTCTAGCAATGATACTGGTCTAGTATATAATACAATCGTTGACCACTTGAGCAGCTATCCACCAATCCAGTAACTCGTGCACACAAACCTGAGGGCCCCTGTGCCAATCTTGACACAAGGAATCGTAGTGGTATATAGGTAAAGCCATGACCGTAAAACCACCAATGATTGATGGTACCATAGTATGCCGCAATAGACTACCAATCGTGGCAGACTTGCCTGAACCATGTCCACCTGCACTGAAGCCTGGCTCCAAAACATGCTTGTTAGTCTTGTTCATCACGGGGCAGGGGTCTGAAGCTCGTGGTTGTGAGGATTTCGGTGTTGCGGTTTGGGGCTTAGGCCTTCCGTCGGAGTCGGGGTCTTTATTTTTTGCCCTGGTCCGTGGGGTTCAGGCTCCGGCTTCGGGGGCTGAAAAGATTCTTACTACTGCCATTCTGGGCGTGTCTTGGTGCTCTTTTTTTGCGATCGAAGGTCGTAGAAATTGCGTGGTCCATACGTAGCAGCAGAAGAGGGTTGGTCATGCTCATGTAGGACTTCATCACAAAGTTTCGGACATGCTATAGCGTCCTGGCCCTCACAACTCAAGTTCTTTGATCACGAGGGAGCCTTAATTAATCATAATGCTCAGACAATGCCATTGCATCATTTGAGTTGCACATCACTTAGTATGTGCCCTGATTCAGCATCGTTCTCTTGACATCTGTATCAACCTAACTGAGAGCTGAAGATTTGAGACTAGCTGGCCGAAGACAAAGCCCAAGTTGCAATGACATGAGCATTTGTCCTCAGGCCTGTGTTCAGGTAGGCCAGGATTAGCATGACCAGGAAGATATCAGACATCCTTGTGACTTTCGCAGCAGCGAGATATCAACGTCCGGAAAGACTCTGTGGATCTCGGGTAGCATTGGATTACCGCAGCAAATATGACAAGGCATTTCCATGTGCGGTTTCCTTGAAGCTGTGCGACTGGTTCCTGGCGTACCGCTGGAATCACATGTAGAAACCCTGCAGGAAATTAGTAACACTAGCTAGCCATTGTTATAAGAATCCTGCTAGTATCCCATTTCGTACTGCAGTGTCGGCTTGAATACACGGATGTTTAACAGCTTGAATGCATGGCCACATGCGTAGGTATCCAACTCAGGGTCCTGTTTCGGATACGTCGTTCGACACGCACACTCGCACTCGCAGGCACGGCTTGAGGGTCTCTGACAGGGTTTAGGGTTTAGGGATCTAAACTGATGCTTGCGGGTTCATGGCTCATGGTCTCCTCAGCACTCTTCCGTAGCCGGTGGGTTCAAGTCTCATGCGGGTCACCCGGTCTGGGGTTGTCGGTAGCGTCGATGCCCATAGGAGCCGACGACACCCAGAATTAAGGCATGAGGATGAGCGTGATGATGATGATGATGGAGAGCTTATAGGGTATTCTGGCCACGAAGAGCTTGAAAGCTGAGCAAGTTTCTTAGAGTGCCTGCTCACATCTCGAAGCCTCTCATAGGCCAGTCTTAGATTGTTAACTGGTATGTGTTGAATGATGTGGGGAGCCTTTCGGCAGTTGCATCACTATCCGGTCTTGGCACTACGACTTGCACATCACTCAGCAGACAAACCACATGAAGAAGTACAGTAGCAGCTGCCACCAAACATCACCAAACGATGCCAGCTGCAAACATACAAATGCAAGCAGCAATGTACCTATTCATGCATGGAGCGCTTCTGAGGGCCAGGCTGATATGGAGAGAGAGCCTGAAGTGCAAGGGCTATCTGTGGCTTAACGAGACGCTGTGGCGAGCCAGCGAGACCGGAACTGCGAGCCGGCAGTCGCCGATAGTCACTAGCATCGCCCCAGATGCCTCGAGCTTCGGCTTGCCAATCTTGGCACGCTCAAGAACTGAATTTGAACCTGTACACCCAAATCATGTCCGACATCGCCCTTAGACTCTGAGTTGCAAGCGCAAAGGAGTTTGCAAAACCTCGGTGGGCGGGAAGGCCCCTGCCAGATCCACTAACTGAAAGACTCGGGGCACCGAGCGAGATGCAATGCCCATGCCTTACATTCTCGTTGTCGCTATGAGTATGCGGTCTCGGGCTTGGGGCCAAATCCAACAAGCCGACATTTCCTGCAACTGCAGAGGCCACCAAATTCTTGCAGTGCTTCGTCGTAACTTAGCCTGTGAGTCCCAGCTCTCTCAAAACCCCGCATTGACAAAGGAACGAAGTCTGAACCCGAGACCCTCGAAGCTGCAAAAAAAATATCACGCCGACATACGCCGACAGCAAGCTCCCTGCTATCGCTTGTCTGAAGCACCAGACGCCAAAGCCCTCCGTTACTGAAGTTTATAACACATACGCATGTATAGCTTTCGCGCTCTCTCTCTCTATATATATGTATATATGTATGTATGTATACATAAACAGTACATAAACATAAAACATAGACAGGTACATGTACATGTACATGTACCTCTTCCTGTACATATACATGTACATACACATGTACATGGACACGTACATGTACATATACACATATACATGTATATGTACATAGACACACATAGACATATGTGTGTGTGTCTGTGCAAACCTATAACCCTGTCTGTTATATGCCGAAGAAGATTGCGTCGAGGAAGGCTGGGCGCCCAAGCTTTGCATGCTGGTCTCTTGACACCGAGGCAGGCGGGTGCATGACCAAGAAGGTGGTAATCTGAGCGGGAATGCACATCTCGAAAAGCCCCAGCCCTCAACGCATTTGGGAGCATTGCAGAGGCTTAGGGCTGCCGCCGGGGTCTCGAGATTGTAGGCGCCAGTACACTCACCCATCAGTTCAGCAGTCAGTTTAGAAAGCAAAACCTGCGAATGTAAACTTACGGGTTGGGGGGTGCTGGCTGTCCTCGGCTGTCCATGTCAATATCTTCAAGTGAGTAAACATGGGGCCATCAATATTGCAGTAGCATCTCACTGCAGGGTGCGCAAAGCAATCTTACTCATTTTTCCGCTGATCTCTTGTTGGGGCATTCATTCGCAATACCTGCAGGAAGTTTTGGCACACCGAGGCTCAATCATGCACCCCAGCTCGTTCAAGGTTGAGCCTGGGCCGCATTAGCGCCATTTTCACTTGTCTTCGGACCGTCCGCCTGGCCGGCAGACCGAAGGCTCAGGCCCCTGCGAATTTAAACATTGGGATGATCACGGAGAACGTGACAACCTGAGGCACTGCTGCTTAAGGACTACTAGAACAGTCGCGTGGCTGGTACAGCGGCTGGAAGTCGAGAAGGCGAATTTCTCTACGACACAGCTTCGTCTGAAAACCGATCAGGAGGTACAAAGCATCACGTCATCGTGCGCAAACACGATAGCTCCTGCCGACAACTTTTGACTTGTTGCGCTTTCGCTCTTGTCAGTATGTGCGTGTTGTTCGAGATTCGGGTGCCTAATTATGTAGATTTTTAAGCATAAGCACAAGTATAAGTACAAGTACACGTAGACGTAGATGTATGTGCATATGTATAAGTATATGTGAATGAAAAACTGAGTGAACGTGGGAAGGCAACAAAGAAAGACACAACGAAAGACATGCAAGACCAAATGAACGAAAGAATGAAAGGGGAATGCACGACTGAATTACCCAATGACTGGATGGTTGCCCGAATGAATGAACGAACGAGTGAGTGCACGAGTGAATGGTTGAATCAGTGAATGAAAGAACGAATGCATGAATGAACGGATTGATGAACCAATCCATCAGTCAGTCAGGCCCCCAGTTAATTAATCAATCAACCATCAAGCAATCACAATCAGTCAACCACTCTACCACTCAACCTCTCAATCACTCACTCACTCAATCAATCAAACAATCAATCAACCAACCTGTCAATGAACCAACCAATCCATCCATCCATCAACCAACAAATCAACCAATCTGTCCATCATCAATCAATCAATCAACCAATCAAGCAAGCAAGCAACCAATCAATCATGGTCAATCGATCAATCCATCAAGCAAGCAATCAATCCCCCAGTCACAGAATCAGTCAGTCAATCAATAAATCAGACAGTCATAATGAAGGAATGAATGAATCAGAGAATCAATGAGCGAGGCAATTACTGAATCACGTAATGCGTCAACTGATGCATGAATATCTCAAGGAACCAATAGATAATGAATGAACCAGTGAATGAGGCAAATAATGAATCCAGGAGCTACTGAATGCATGAAGAAGGAATGCATGAATGAACGACCGACTGACTGAATGAATGAATCAATCACAGCACCATTGCAGGAAAGACTCAACGAGTCAACTATCCGTAGAATCAATGAAATAATGAACCCCTGAATCGATGAACGAACGACTGGACAAATGCATCATACATGCACGACGAAGGTGGCATGCATGCACGCAGGCATCGATCGATGGATAGCCGTATGTGTGTGTGTGTTTCGCACTGGCACACACACATACAGTACACACATATACATACACAAAGAAGTACACACAGCAAGAATGAATGCGTGCCTGCATGCGTACTTTGCCATGGACATGCAAAGTTGCACAATGTTCAATTCTGACATTTACGCACAAATGTGCATGCACACTTGTTTTCCTAAGCTTCGGACAGCATACACTCATGCATTCATACTTACCCACATGCATACTGACTGACTTACTTACTTACTTCCTTGCTTACATAGATGCACGCACCTACTTGCTCACTCACTGACGGACTGACGGACTGACTGCTGGCTGACTGACTGATTGACTGACTCACTGCTTGAGTGAAGTACCTATAGGTACACAGGTACGTGGCAGCTGAACACGAAGGAAGGAGCCACTGCGAACCAGGCAATGAGCTGGACTGCAGAAGGCCACAAGTCAAAGTTTAGAGATCACGATGCCTGAGTGCCCCACCATGAAAGACGCCAGTGGCATGCCAACTTTCGCGAGATAGTGGATCAACTGCAAGTTGGACCTCAGAAATGGCTCGTTAGATCGGTTGCAACACTAGATTACTCGTGAGGAATAGTGGCGATGGAGGCACATGCAAGGGTCACATATACTCCAGGACTCCATGATTTACCCCCGTACTTTCAGGTTTCTGGCTTGCTTCCAACGTCTGGTCTGAAGGAGAGTCCCTGAGCATCGGGTGTCAAGCAGGCCGCTTATGTCAGCCTCTTTGTCTTACTTCTGCTGCCGTCGCTGCTGCTGGTATGACTTTACGCGTCGTTGTTGTTGATGTCTTTATTCTGCTTAGACCTCGAGGGCCGAGCTCTTCAACTTCCTTGGCTGAAATCCGAGAGGCCTGAAAACGAGAACATGTGACCCTGAAGCTAGCGAAAAGCCGCACCCGTTGAGGTCAAGACCGCTCCACAACCGGCTCAGTCTTAAGCACGTCCTCAGCATGCAGCTGCGAAGGGGCTTTGGCAGTCAGTGCTTAGGATGTCTTGTGTCTGCTTTTGAGTATTTATACCCTGCATCATGGATGGGTTTAGGGTTTAGGATCCTGACCTGATACATATCCAAACGTTCAACCCCCTCCTTCCTTTGAAGGCCTACCTGAAAAGACTGAATCAAAAATCTCGACATTTCCATACGATGGATACCGCGTTCTAACTGTACCCTGGCCAAGATGAGCGAAATCACACTGCTTGCTATCAGGATCAACAGGCTTGTGGTGACCATTGCGGCCGTTGTCATTGTCTACCTCTCTGTCGCCGTGGACATTGTAATGGCAGTCGTCATCATAAACACTATCATCGGCATGGTTGTGGCGGGAAGCTGTGGTTGCGGTCTCCATGCGACATGGCTCAAGGACAAGAAGATGACGAACCATGATCCGGGTGATTCTCAAGATGATGGTAAAGACCAGGAAGATGTTGCCACTGCCGATGATTCTGCCGCTGGCGCATGTCACTGCTGTGGCATCCCGTGATGGCTACCACTGTAGTGAAGATGACTTTGGGGGCATTTTTATTACTACTACTCCTTCTACTGCTCCATACTTCTCCTAGTCCTACTCCTGCTCCTCCTCCTCCTACTACTACTACTACGACTACTACTACGACTACTACGACTACGACTACTACTCCTACTCCTGCTTCTCCTCCTTCTTCTTCTCCTACGACGACGACTACTACTACTACGACTACTACGACTACTACTCCTACTCCTGCTTCTCCTCCTTCTTCTTCTCCTACGACGACTACTACTACAACGACGACTACTACTACGACTACGACTACGACGACTACTACTACTACTCCTCCTTCTCCTTCTCCTTCTCCTTCTCCTCCTCCTTCTCCTCCTCCTTCTCCTTCTCCTACTACTACTACCACCGCCACCACTACTACTACTACTACTGCTACTACTACTACTACTACGACTCCTCCGACTCTCATTCTCAGATCTACTGCGATTCCCACTCTTGCTCGTACCCCTAACCACCACTACACTGCGCCTTACTGCTGCTACATCGACGGTAACGATCAGAAAGACACTAGCAACAGTGGTCAGGCTAGTGATCGACGCGACTGTGTTGTGGTAATAGAACTGAGGCCGGGTTTTTAAATGAAAGCTGCAAAAATGAACTCTACGTGGTTCGAAACTCGAAACCTTCAACCTAACACACCCTGCAAAGAAGAACACATGCTCTTCAACCAGCCGCCTTAAGCCTTGAGGATCAGACTGGAGGGGAGATCAGAAACAGTGCTCGCGTGATGCCGGCATAATACCTGGGAGCTTGTGGATGTTGGTTTCCGATTGACATGTATGACAAAAAACCATCTGATTGGCACTAGGGTTTCGATGCTCACACTCGCACCATGCAGGCGGGGCTCACACAAATCCCAGGGTCAGGGTTCAGGGCTCAAGCCAAGGTTTACCAAGAGCATCCAGGGCACGAGATCGCGCAAACGATTACTCCGATCCATTGCCAGCCTGCTTGCAAGCAAGTGCGAGTAGTGCTTCCGTTGTTCGTGGTCTTTTTCGCGTGCATGGGTACCACCGAGACATGTCACACAGTTTTTTCTTGAATTCAAACCGTCCCAACGGCTGGTCTAATGCAAGTGGCAGTAGCAGTGGCAATGGCAGTAACAGTGCGAGTAGCAGTAGTGGTAGCTGTAGCGGTAGCAGTGGCGGTCCATGGTTGTGGTATTCGCAGACGACAAGCAGTAGAACAGCAGAGTCATCGCAGTCGCAGAAGTCCTAGTTAGTAGTAATGACGTCGTCGTCGTTACCCTTGTGCTGTTGTTGCTGTTGTTGTTGTTGTCGTTGTTGTCGTTCTCGTTGCTCTTGTTGTTGTGGTCGTGAATGTTATTGTTATTGGTGTTGTTGTTGTTGCTGCTGTGGTTGTTGTTGCTGTTGGTCTTGTTGTTATTGTTGTTTTGGTTCTTGTTGTTGGTACTGCTGGTAGTAGTGTTGTGGTTGTTGTTGGTGTTGTTGTTGCTGCTGTTGTTGCTCCGGTGGCTGGTGTTGTTGTTGTTGCTGCCGTTGTCCTTATCGTTGTTATTGTTTATTGTTGTTTTTGGAACTGTTGTTGTTGGTGGTAGTTTTGCTTGCGTTGGTGTTGGTGCTGGTGTTGTTGTTGTTGCCGCTGTTGCTGGTGTTGTTGTTGTTGCTGTTGCTGGTGTTGTTGTTGTTGCTGCTGTTGGTGTTATTGTTAGTGTTGTTGTTGTTGCTGCTGTTGTTGCGACTGTTGATGATGATGACGATGATGGTGTTGTTGTTGTTGTCGTGTCTGTTGCTGTTGTTGCTGCTGTTGTTAAATGAGTGTTGTTGGGTTTTTGCTGTTGTTAGGATTGTTGCTGCTGCTGTTGTTGTTGGTGTTGTTGGAGGTGGAGGTGTAGGTGGAGGTGGAGTCGCAGGCTGCGGTGGAGGTGCCGGCGGTGCTGGCGGTGGCGGTGGTGGTGGTGGTGGTGATGGTGGTGGTGTCGTTATCGTTGTCATTGTCGTTTTAATAGTAATTGCCACAGCCTGCGTAAACCTTCAGCTTTCCTCGATGTTGCCGAAGCTCTGAGCTATCAACCAATGAATTAGGGTATCCTGCATGTGAGGGACAGGCCCTGTGCAAGTAGGATTCTCCACGCTACATTTGGGGCACCTTCTTCTGAAAGTAGAAGCTCGAATTGAAAGAAAGCCTGTGACCATGGCCTCTGGGTCGGCAATGCGGCCAAATATAGTGTGAGTTCGTCCTGGACTGGCCTCAACCTCCCGCACCGAACTTACTCCGCGAGTGCTCCCATTTTGTCATTCCATGAGCCATGCGCAACCAGAAAGACTAGCTCTGCCAAAACCTGTAAACGAAACCTGAACCATTAGCACTAAACTCTGAACACTCAGCGCTACACGTTGAACCGCAGAGTCAGAGACAGAATGCAAGATCCTAGATGTTGAATGCCACATCCTGAAAGCTGAATCCTAAACCCTTTACTCTAAACCCTTTGTGTGGCCTTTCATCCATGTCTCTGAATGAAGAAGCCTGCTGCAGGAGCCAAACCTGGCACGAGGATCAGCAACTGCATTTTGATAGATGGTAACGGATTCTTGGAGATGAATAGCATGGCATTCATTATGTATGTATTCAGGTACGTATGTACTTACATTGTAGACCTGTAGAGCCGATGAATTAAAGCCGCACGTCTGTATATGCAGCCTTAAGCTATGCGATCTGTTTAGTTGCACATGAAGAGACGCACGTCGCACGTCTAATATGATGGCCTTAATTATACTATAATTAGCAAAAGGAGCCCCCAAAATAGTATAGTAAATTATTAAGGACCCTATATTAAGTTTCTCTTTCGTCTGACCTTATAACGATGGGAAGCATCCAATAGAAGCACATCTCAAACTGAACCCTTTAAGCACAAGGCCATAACTTCTATTGAGAGAGGAGTTCGAAAGATGCATATAGATGGTCGCAGGAACGAGGGATTGGTTGCAAAAGTTATGTGAGCCTAGTGCGACTATCACCAAAAGAACTCATTTGGAAGCTCAGATTGTGTGGCATTCCTGACTGCGTAGACTGCCCAGTATGGACAGACAGCCCCGCTGCGCTTAGGAACTTTGAGACTTAGAGGGTTCGAAGTACTCTGACTCAGAGCTGCCTGGGCTTCATGAGTGCAAGAGGGAATTGAATCGAACATGAAGCTAACATGGATCATGAGATCGTGCAGAACTGGCTCTGACCAGGAGCCATGCTAAACCCTGAAGTCCGAAAGAGATAGCCCATGTTTAAACCAACCCCCAGGTAAGCCCTCCACAAGAAAGGTGCCCAAACCCCGCCTCCCTCCTAGACTCCGGCCCTAGACTAATTTAGGGGCCTTAATAATTAGAAGAGGGTTTTGGGTTAAGTACTACTATAGTTATAATAAGGAACCCCCCAAAATACTATCGGTAATAATATTTTAGGCCCCTATCTTACACCCCCCCTGAATCCAAATTTCGCGGATCCCTCCGAATCGTTGAGCCACCTGGATTCAGGATTTCCCTCCATGGCTCCTCGGACCTCTTGGATGTTGGTTACGCTCTGTTTGAGGCGCGTGGGGTCAGGGGTTTAGGGCGTAGGGTTAAGGGGCTTAAGACTTTCGGATTCAGGGCCCAAGCCTCGGACAAGATCAACAACACAAAGCAGAAGACCAACTCAACGGCTCTGCATAGCTCTTGTTTGGCTCCAGAATACTTCGCGGGGTCGTACCGGTGATTCGGACACCGGCCATGGGGTTTTTGCGCAAAATATCCACTGCTTGGCACGTGCCCAATTCGGAAAGAGTAGGCTTGCATTCTTAAGAAGAAGGGTAGGCTGCGGTACGTCTTGGCCTGTGCGGTCGCCATCGCCGTTGACGTCTTTGCTGACGTATCCTGCTCAGGCGGCTGTGCTGTGTCCGTGGGATTCGTGATGGAGTTTCGGGCCACATCTGTAGGTTATTTTCATCGCGGAAGGCCGCATCTGCAGGACTGCCTCATGTGCATCTCTCGCATGCGCTTGTTGAAGAAGAAGCCATCATGAACTTTGGTAATGTTGACTTCATCTGTAGAATTCCGCCAGGAATTGCAAAATCCAAGTCGCAGAACATAACTAGAATCTAGAACCCCTGTAGTTGCCAAACCCGGGGCGGCCAATCGGATCTCGAACGACGGTGCAGCCCAAGCACTGCTAATTGCGAGGAGGGAGGCCTGCATCCTTGGGGGCACGGAAGGTCGGGTGTCTAAATACGAAGATATGACAAGAGCGTTGCTCGTTGTGCCATCAATGTAAGGTAGAACATGCTGCTACATTGGGCTTCCTTCAACGAAAGGGTTCATCTGTTAAGCCGGTATAAGCTATAAGTTGGATTGCAATATTTTGCTCACAAGTGCGAGCGACATCCGCAGACATGTGCGAAAAGCCTAGCAGACCCGATGCCACTCGCCACTCTGGCGCTCGAGGATCGCGGGTTTCCAGCTGTCGTGGCCGTCTGCGGTGATGTGGCTGCCATAGTCCTGCATCTCCAGACGCTGTACAGTGATGGACACGGTGGCCTTTTCCGCGTCGTCAGCAAAAGCTACGCTGGCTTCGCCGACAGCGCACACCCAAGCAGACTGCTTGTCGGATTGTGTGTCTTGCCAGAACAAGCAGACTTTGTTGTGGCCATGTGCCACAATATCTTCCACCTTGCGTGTCCGCTGGCGCGTCGCCACGGTGACAGAAGAGAAATCCTGAGAAACATACTTCTCACCTGGAGAGACCAGGCGAGATCGCGGAAAGCCCTCTCCAGAAATGGTAGTCAGTCCTGCGACCTGCACCCGTGTGGCCAAAGCCCGGGCCTTTTCCAAGACCGGCACTGGCCCCATGGGCACCGGGCTCCAATCGGCGGCGTACGGCTGAGTGCGGTCCCCGCCTTTGTACCACAGCCCAGTGGCCTCATCACGCTCCCACTCCTCCGACATCTCCGAGGCAGCGATTTGAGAGGCTTCGTGCTTGAGCCTCCGGCGCCTACAGTGGCTTTTGGGAAGAGCTTCTGGGCAAAGATCCGGTTGGGGCAGGTCCTGCTAGCTGATTAAGAGTTGAACAGCTCCTACTACAAGCTTGCGAGTGCTGCAAGGCACCTTTTGGGTGCTTCGATGCACACGCGAATTCACAATGCTTCCAGAAGATGTCACAATCCCAATCTTGAACTAAATTGGAAAAGCCATCCACATCTTCTGCCAGTCCGCAACATCACTCCCCCCCAGTAGCGGTGCAACGACTGTTCTGATTCCGGCCACCATGTCGTGCTTGCTACTGGTGCCGTCAGTGCTGGTGTATTTTGCTCCTGCGAGCAATGTCGTGAATCTAAGGTCATCAATGATGTTTCTGGCGGTGGCGGTTTTGCTACTGTGCGATTTCACAACAACGACTCCGACAAGGACGACTGCGACTTGTCACTCTGGTAGGCTTATATTGACTCTCATGGCACTTTACGTGGCTGTCCGGTGCGAAGCATGCACAACGCGTGCTGTTACGCGTACATGTTTATGGAACTCACATGCTATTTTACAGGTGTAGTATCATTGCTATAGCTCTCATTGTAGGGATTACAGTTGCGAAGATTCTGCCACCGTTGTCGTCATGGTTGCCGTCATAAAGTGTTCCGTCACGTGTTTCCCGCTAAAAGCCTAGATGACTTGAGATTCATGCCGACCAGCCTGTTTCAGATGTTGACCACAGAGACGTCCATCGGCGTCCTCTACATGCCTGGATAATCTGGTAAATGATTGCCTGTACAGTTGCGTTACTGAGTGATTCGATTGTTCAGTAAGCTTCTTGCTTCACGGGCATGTGAACGACTTCGGGGGACTACAAGCTGCCGTAACTGAAACCGGGTCTGGATCCCATGTCAGCTGGTGTAATCCTGGCGACTGCAAGTTTCCTTGATGTTCTCATGCAAATCGTTTGGGCACATTGTGCATGCCTCTCAGAGCCAAAGCTCCGCGCACAGGTCCGCTGATCCCTATAGCCACCACGGAAGGACTAAGTCAATGGCAGTGTCATGTTGACTGCACTGTCCGAGCACTCTCACAGGTAAACCGAGTCTTAAACATACAGCCCCACATGCAGGACGGCGCCAAAAGCACCCTACATGTTCTTTCGTAGCTTCCCGATCACAACAGTGTGTTGCGCATGACACGACTACTTATAATAAGTACTCGCATCACCAGCGTATTCTGTAATACTCTGTACTAAGTAAAACGACCACTGTCTTCTGAAGTAGTCGGCTGACAAACACGGATCCTTTGGCACCAGCCCCCTCAAAACCCGAATCTAGGCACTCGCTATGAAGCCGCTATGGTGTTCTCGTCTGCGGCCTGTTTCTGCATGCACCACATCGTCATGACCCCTAGTAATCCTTCATGAAGCCTTCATCCTACCGTACTGCGACAACTCGCACTGTCTCATTTTGGGTTCGTTCTGTTTTGCCGCTCCGTTCAAGTTTCGTTTGTAGCTCCTGAGTTGTAACAAACAGCCCCAATGTCCTGGCTGCAGCGAACCTTCGCATGACCTCACATAGTACAGATGGCCGAAGCATCCACACTTCTTCAGAGTTCGTGCCTCAGCCCCAGCAGTGTCCCTCGTCACACTCCCTCATGTTTTGGAGACGCGCTGCATGTGTGGCATCTGGCCGGCACGCCCGATCCCAGCAGGGATGCTAGATTGCTAGATGTTGCTGTGTCGTTCGCGAAAAGCTGTGGTTGCTCTTGCCATGCTTGCAGCAACTGATTGAAGACACAGACTGTCTCGACGTCGAGGTGGCGTTTCCTGGGCTCAGGGTGTCATGGCTCCCACACGACCCAGAAAAGCCTTATGCTACCCATCCAAACTATAAGTGCCAAGCTCGGAAGCCATACACCCACCACCATGCCCCAAGAGCACGAAAATCCGAAATGTGGCGGACACATGGTGGCACATCGGGACATGGCCACGATGCATCGTTGTCATGAAAGCTTCTTCTGGTTAGGGCGAGGGGGGTTCAAAGGTGCAGGAGCAGTGATTTGAGAACGGGGCCGGTGCCCAACACAGTCATCGAACCCAGAACTATGTGGTGTGCGGGGGTTTTTGCATGAGTATATAGAAATCAGTTCATCCGAACATAGACTTGGGTCAAATCTGAAGCTTAGCAAGTCTGCGCAGATGCACGGGTTTCAAATGCGTCCATGCTGCGGCAGCTCATTGAAATGCGATCTCGACCTTCTGGCGCTTTTCTGGTGAATCAGCATCTGGCTGCTTCCTGAGCGCGGGCATTGCATTGAAATCTACAACAGAAGGCCATACAGACGGTACTGGCAAGGACTCGTAGGACTTATGATATGAAAGAAGCTGCTGCAGTTCCTGTTCATGAACCAAACCACTTCGCAAAGCATCTCCAAACTTTTGCCCGGAGCCTCTTCTTTGTCTCCTTCTTCTTCGGTGCAGCGACCAGCTTGTTGAGGATAAGCTGCAGTTCGACATCGTTGCAATAGCAGCCTTCCAGCGAAGGGTCTCACAGCAAATGTGTGGTGCATCCAGGGTCGCACGGCACGGCCCAGGGCGCACGACACTGAAAGAAGCAGTGACGACTCAGCCCAGCCAACGCTCTCAGCAAGTAAGTGGATGTCTCAATTTCAGAGCTACACAATGGTAGAAGCTCCTCGCAGTAGGTCCCCTTTAATTAATCCCATTCCCCATAAATGAAACACCCCCCCCAAATAACAAAAGCACTTTTCGGACAACTGCGGTTCAGGAGCACGAGCAGGAGAAACAACAAGAGCAGGAGCAAGGGCGAAAGCAAGAGCAGGAGTAAGAGCAAGAGCAGGAGCAAAGCTGGAACATGAGTAAGAGCAAGAGCAGGAGCAAATGCAAGAGTAGGAGTAGGAGCAAAAGCAGGAGCAACAGCACGAGTAAGATCTCCCCAAATGCACCCCAACAATAAACAAAAACACGTTCCTATTCTTTTTATTATGGCCCCCTACCGTTTAAATATTGGGGGAAGGGTTTAGTTAAATCCACAAACACAAACCCAAGACAAAGGGCTCCTTTCGGCTCTTCAAACCCGAAAGTCTAACCCAAGGAGCCGCACCTCCCTCACACCCTCAGCGCTTAAAGCTCTTAATATAGAGGCCTTAATAATTAGAATAGGGTTTGGGGGCCCATTAGACTACAATTATAATAAGGTACCCCCAACATAGTATAGGTAGTTATAAAGGCCCCTGTAGTATATAGCCTTTAGCTTTAACACTCAACCGACCCCATGACTATCACTTTGAGCCGAACTCCACACTACAGCGACGTTTGCAGAGACCTTTCGAGGGGAGACATCGGGCTGAGACATCGGGGTTTAGGTGTTCAGGGTTCAATGTAAAGGCCTTAATAATTTGAATAGGGTTTGGGGGTATACTATACTATACTTATAACTTATAATAAGGAACCCCCCAAACCCTATTCTATTATCAAGGCCGTTAAATTAGGGTTCTCAGGGTTTGGGGGTTTAAGGGTTTATGGTTTAGGGTTGAGGGTTAAGGGTTCCTGAGGCAGCAGCCGATGTCGGACTCGTCCTCAGCAAATGTCACGGCAAAAGCGTGCAGCAAAAGCTGGCCGAATCGAGTTTGTATGTTCTCATGGGTACACAGTACACATGGGAGCGGGCCTAGCCAGAATCAAATAGACACAGGCCAGACACTCACTATGAAAAGATGACCCCAAAACAGAATCCCTGATGCCGAAAGCCCTCATATTGGAAGTCCGAACTGCCCTGAACTCTGACCGCGAAAAGCACTGCACCCTAAACGGCCCTAAACCCCTTTGCGTAACCTGAAACCTAAACCCCAGACCTTGGATCCTGGAACCCGCAACCCCGAAATCCGAAACTCTGGCAGATGCCATTCGGGTTTAGGGTTTGGTAGGGTGGGAGTTTCCGAACATTAGGGTACCTTATTTTGGGGTCCTTATCATAAGGATCCTACTATTTACCATATTAGGGTCCCCTATTTTCGGAAACTCCCAGGGTGATGCCATCACTGATTACCCTGGCTCTTGACGGCCCTACTACAACGACACCCGTCAGACAGCCGATTTCAACATACCCAAACCCCTATCAACCCTAAACCCAAGAGACCAGAAGTTCTTGCCAACTCTCTAAACCAAGTAGAACCCTGAAACCTAAACAAACCCTAAACCAAATAGAGCCCTAAAGCCCTAAACCCTAAACCAATTACTAGCAGTCCAAGAGAGACTCAGAAGCCGGCATTGCACATCTTCGTGAAGGCTTCCTGGGGAGAGCCACGGGCCAGCTCGCATAATAAAGGGACTTGAGAAGTAGAATAGTTTCTTTTTTGGAGGAGGGGTGTGCTTTACTGATTATACTATACCATAATGATTAGGTTTTCAACTACCAGGGGACATTCTCACTATTGATTCCGACCCCTGCATTCGGTGATCCATGCCCGGAGTAGAGTTCAAGGTTTAGGGTTTACGATTCAACCCAGGCGTGCCAAAACCCATTCAGGGCCCTTCAATCTTGATCGAAATGAATGGATTACCGAGGATCTGAGTGTTAGACCGGCTCCCACGAAGGCTTCTTGAGACTGGGATCTCCCTTAAGACGCTGAGCCGAAAATCCGAAACCCCAGACTCGCCATGGGCGGATCCCAAACGGACCCTGTCGACTGGCCATTCCAAGGGAAGCCTTAAACCCGGCTCGAAATCGTGGGGGAAAACGCAGAGAGAATTTCTGGACTGAGGGCAACATCGACTTGAGGACCAAAAACTCGCGGTTCAGTTTAGGGCTTAAGGTCCGCCATCAAAAAGTTGCACACCTTCATAGGCATGGGGCCCAGGGAGTTACAAGCAACCGCAGCAACGCGTCATTTTGCTCCCGTAGCCAGTGCTTTCCAGAACTCCAAAACCTACTGGTCACCCCGCTCCGCACCCACCAAAAACACTGTTTGCACACAAGACAGTTTTGCACGTCAAGTCGTCGAACTCGGGCATTGCACAGCAGACTCCTGAAGCTCTAGCCCTGGACTTTCAAGCCCGGAATCCTCTAAATTCATGACGCCTTATCCGAAAGGAAGGCGGGGCCTGGTTGAACCCGGTGTCTGGGTCCATCTTCCTCGGTGCTTGCACGGCACTGCAAGCTTCAACTGCCTTTATCGCAGTCCAGCAGGGAAGGAGCTCATCAAAGCATTCGGGGAAGTGCCGTGAATTAATGCTCGACAAACAGACTCGGATAGCTAGATAAACATGTGTCCTTCCATGCGACGCTTCTGAGCAATTCAGACTCGTTGGAAAGGATCCTAGTATTTAGGGTTCCACGCAATCCACACATGCTGACAGCTTCACATCGCAACTTCTATGATGTGTGAGCTGAGCGTGGCGCCATTCTTTGCAGAGAGACCTCGGCATTCAGTTGAAGGACGCAGACACGTCAAGCGCGGTCCCACATGTTTTGCCTGCACGGAAGCTGTCTTCGCATGAACGCCGTTTTGCACACTGCATGTGATTCTTGGTGGGGAGGGGCAGGGAGGATGGGGGCTGGGTGGGTGAGCCCAAGGCACTGGGTCATGGCAGCCCTAAAACCGTACAGCCACCGAGTTCCAGGAACCCCTGATCGAAAAGAGCCGCATCCTACAGTCTCAAATCTTCACCCTCAAACCCCTAAACCCCTAACCCTACATCTTAAACCCAAAACCCCTATAGCCCTAAACCCTAAACCCCTATAACCCTAAATCTTAAACCCAAAACCCAAGGCCCAAGCAAGTACTCCTCGCGCCACTCATTGTCCGAGCCTTCAAAGCCTACCTCGGTCGGTAGCTGCGGAGTGTCGTTCTCAGTAATCGAATGTAACGATTTGGCCAGCATCATTATTGAAACTCCCAGCAAATTGCCGCAAAAACCCGATCCTGCAAACTGGAGTTGCTCAACAATTTGTCGCGAGACCGGATGCCAATGCAAGCTGCAATTTCCCAGTAGCCCAAATCTTGCCGCTGAAGCTGAAGAGGATGCAGGACACAGCACGCAGTCCGAGTAGAAAGCGAACACCAAAAACAAAAAAAAACTCAGCAACTCGCAAACGGAAACACGACAAGGCAGCAGCAGCACCAGCAGCAGAACAAATGACAAACCCCAAAGCGAATAACATATGGGGCGTAGCGAAAAACAGGACTGCAGCGCACGCAGAAAGGAACAAAGGGAAAGCTACCGGCGACCGAAACAGCAGGAGACCAGAAAAGGGCCACATCTCCCTAAACCCTAAACCCTTCCCTGAACCCCAAGCCCTCTTTACAGAACGAAACAACTGGCCTTCATCGCTCCCCGGGTCTTAAGCCTAAAACCCAAAAAAGCCTGAGATTCGAAGGTGCAGACTCCTATGCCCTAAACCCTGAACCCCTGACCTCTAAACCCATCAACCCTACCTGTACAGAACCCAAGTATCTGTGAGAAATCTCTTATAAGTCGACGTGCCCCCTTCTCGACTCCTCCGCATCACGCTGCCTCTACACACCCGGGGAGTGTAGTGGTTACTTGAGTTCATGCCCATATCTTGGGCGTGTATCTTCATGACAATGCACAAGCAATGTAACAGAGTTGTAAGCCAAATAGCGACAGCGATCAGCCATAGTTTCTCATGCCATGATCGGGATATGGCTATGTATGACTAATGACGCATCTGTGACATTACCTTGTCGGATGCTCGGAACAGCACTCGGGGATTGAGGGTTTACAGTAGAGGTTCCAAAGATGAGGTCCCACGTGTTAGGGTGTGACTCAGCAATTTGATCTCTGCAAGACCCCGACAGCAAAAATGAACACCAGCTCTTCAAATGCAACAACTAAGGCGAGCTATTCCAAGAGTTAAGTTTGAGGACATATCCTCTGCAATTCTTAGTCCCCAGATGCCTGCACTCTACACCAACCATACGGGGCTCTTGATGGGCGAGCTAAGCCCTCAAAAATCTACCCGAAGAAACCAATAAAAGCCTCATTAAAGAAAGCATGTGTGGGGCTGCACATGAGGTCGTTCTGGGTTCCACCGAAGGCGTTCCTGAACCTGCTGACCGAACGCCTAAGGGCGGGCTTAATGGGGCTCCGGGAATCCGTGTGCGATCGACATTTTGCGCCGGCCGATGGTTCGATGGGACGCTACCTTTAGGCTCCATCGCAGTTCCTTTGTGTGGTTCATATTTAAGATCCTCCAAGGTAATCCCGAAAAGGAACTACAATGGAGCCTATGGGTACGCTCAGAGCTCATCACGCGCTTGTAGTTCGCATGTCGGCTCTATGGCGAAGCGGAGCCTAGAAGCTAGTCAGAGGATGATTAGCGCCGGCATTCCCTTCAATTTGCATTCTGCTTATGAGGACAATGACGTTGAAAATTCATGGCAGCTAGCTCACGTAGATCGTAAAGGACCGGGCCTAGGGTTTATGGTGCGTTCTCTGTTCTTGCCTTTGTGTTCTGTTTTGGACTATCAAGACAGGTCGTCACAAGGCAGCCTGTATAAAACCCACACGCACGTGCTGTCTTGACTTTGGTAGCTTGAGCAATGAAAAGGTGATCACCGGCTGTTAGACCACCTCTTCTCGAATTAGGTAGCTTTGCTTCGGCTCCCACCCGACCTACTCGTACAGGTTTGCATCTAGGGTTCCTTTGGACTGGACAGACTCTTGTTGTCATCTGTGTAGGCTTCTGATTCATATGCGGATGGCGATGGGGAGCATAGTGCCCCTGCAAGAAGGCTTTCCACCAGGGCCCACTACTTCGGACTTCACTCAAGCTACCTATCCTGGTTGATGTTGATGGCGAAGCTTTGCTGGCTGCATACCCAAGGAACGAAGACTGGCTTGGTCACTCGTGAACCTAGACAGTTGGTCTGAGCCGTTCGGTGCGGCTCGGCGATTAAAGCCTAAACCCGAGCCTGCCCTCAACCCTTCAACCCAATCCGAAACTTGCATCCGCGGATCAGCTCCATGCCCGTCGATCCAGCGAATACTTCAGTCGCATGCCCAGGCGGCAGCAGCATGAAGGAGTCTTGCTGCAAGGGTCCTTTCGCTGTGCTGTCTTAGCGGGTTTAGTGTGTGGTTCTAGCGTTTCGAGTTTCGGGATTGAGGGTTCAGGGCTTTGGATTTGGGCTCTAGGGCTTGGGGCGCTCAAGCCCAAAGCATCTCCGCGGATTTAAACACAACTTGCACACTTCCAACTTCCAACACTGCAAACCTGAACTCCAACCACGTTGTCCTTTCAGCGTGGGTCCGAGAGCCTCACCCGAACCGTGCAGAACGTAGAAGACCTGGGGATGCAACGAGGCAAAACCCGGGATGGAATAACATAATTCAGGGTTTAGGGTTTAGGTCTGGGCGGTGTCGCAAGTAAACTGAACCCTGATAGAGAATCATTGCAGACCGGCTCTCTCAGTACTTCAGGGTTTAGAGGATGCTTCCGATATCCGTAGATTCCGTAATGTGAATGTAACGACGTCGTGATCACGAACGAACCAAGTGCCGGGCAGCCTTGAAGTACGAACCACTGAACCCCACAAACAAGGCCCCTGAACCCCAGAACCTTCAACCCTGACACGCACTAAATCATACATAACACCATAATTCTATAACTCCCCACCCCACCAACACACCACAAGCCTAATTCTAGAGCTTTCAGCCCGAAACACTTTTTCCCTAAAGTTCACCAAACCTAAGCCCTAAAGCCTCTGAATCTTCAAAAGCCCGGACCCATGATCCGGCCTGGGCAGCCTGAGCTTCGGAGCCCGGCAAGTTCAGAGCCAAGCGCTGCTGGGAGTTCAGCTGGAACCGGGACACGTCCAAGATGCTTGGAAGCTCACCTCTGGGATCGGAGAATCGACAACACGGCCACTCGTATCCCGAGGCAGATCCTATTATAGACATGATTGGACATGTCCTGGGTCAAAGAGTCATGCCCTGTAAGGAATCGAAACTGGGCGAAGGTTGCTGTCGATAGGAATCGACAAAGCGGCCTGATGCAGAAGCAACACGATGTTGACGCAACTTAGCTATGTTTCGACTGGCAGATCAAGTGTCACAATTTGCACCCATCCAAAGCTGCGACAATCTGAGAGAGTGGGCGTTGAACAGTTTTAAAGACAAACCTGAACGCCTAAACCAAGTTCCTAAACTGGGCACCTGAAGTGAGAAGACTCGACCGCTTTGTGACTCCTTCCTGCGAGTCAAAGGCCTTGGAGTGGGATGAGCTTGGGGATACGACAAATGTAGGACTTAGGGTTAGGGTTCAGGGTTTCGGGTTTAGGGGTTTAGCTTTTAAGTCTGCCTGAATGGGAGATTTTCTGCAGAGAGGTGAATTGTAGACCCTAAGCGTCATAGGCGTAATGTATGTATGTACGTATGTATGTATAGATGATATGCATCATGTAGATGTATGGTGTATTTCCAGGGCTTCAGCGTTCGGGGCTTGTGGGATACAGTTTAAGGTTAGAGGCAAAAGGGCTACGGTAGTTTAGGCCATAAGCTGTCGGGCTACCCAAACACCCTAAAGCCTTAAACCTTAAACTACACAAGGTAACACTGAGGCTTTGTTAATTTAAGGTTTAAGACTCTAGGGTCTTTGGCTGCGCATGCTTTTAGCTCTTGAAAACCCTAGCAGCATCTAGCTGTAAGTTTCCCCTTCATGATGCCATGCTACATCCTAAGCCGTGCAGCCCTACAAAAGATTCGTGTGTCTGGTTTCGCCCTGAGTCGCGTCGGAACGAATGTTCATGATGTACAACTTGTGTAAACACGTCACCCTACGGACTCCCGAAAAGGCTATGCAGTCTTATTAGCCTACTTTTCGTAAACCACCGGCATATGACTATGACCATTACTACTACTACTACTACTACTACTACTACTACTACTACTGCTACTACTACTACGACGACGACGACGAGGAGTACGACGAGTACGACGACTACGACTACAACAACTACGACGACGCCTACTCCTTCTCCTGCTGCTACTGTCATCTTTCAATCTTCGTCAGCAAGATTCACTCGACCAGATATGTGCACATACATCAACAATATATATATATATATATATATATATTATACATATATATATATATATATGTGATGTGCATTTTGCTCAGCCCACAGGAAAGGTGCCTCCTCCGAGGTTCGCAGCTGCTTGAATTCCGCAGTAGCCTTGCCTGGGATTCTTGGGATATCACCCGGCCTTGCCATCTTCCGCTTCACAACCAAGCAGAAACGATCCGTGTCAAACGCAAACCAACTCCGGGCTTTGAAGAAGCTTTCCCTGAATATGCCAGCCCTGCAGTTTCACGGTCCGGGTACAAAGGGCGAATGCGGATGGCTGGAGTCTCGTATCGCGTGTGTTTCGTGGAATCGCTGCATAGTTGGTAGCCAAACTGACGACACTGAATCCTACTTCTGTCCATGTCGCCCGTGTCCACATGGAGTTTTGCCGTATGGACGACAGTGCCCGAAACCTTATTATTGGGTTCTGAAGGGGTCTAGGGGCCTAACTATAAGGGGTCCTTGGAAGCATAGGGTAATTTTACAACTAGCACCCAGAACCCTTCGAAGCCGACATGGCCGATGCAGTGGAACCAGAGGAGTACAAGCACTACCTGGCTCCTGTGGGTTTAGGCTCAGGTTTAGTGAAGTGTTTCGGTTTGTCCTCGGCAGACAGGCTTTGGGGCTTTGGTTTGGGGTTATGCCCGGGCTAATGTTGCACGAAGTCACATGTATGGGATGCACCGGCAGTGATCAGCGATGTCTTGTTGCACGCTTCGTCCTGTATGGCCACCGGAGTCGAGTGACAGAACGCACCAAAAACCAAAAAGAAACCCTGTTAGTTAAGCCTGGTGCTAGTTAAGCTGGTTGAATCAGCTAATTCAGGCTCTAAAGCAGGCTTGCAAGGCTCATCAGCTTTGTCTTGGGCTCCTGGGTGAGAGTTCCGAAATTCAAAAGCAGAACACCCATGTCCTGGGTGACGGTACCGAGCATCAAAAAGCGAAAGCCGGTGTCTGTTAGACCTGCATGCCTCGAGATGAGTGAGGTTTGCATGTCAAGAACCGGGTAGTATGGCAGACTAGGCAGCAAAGAAACGATTTGTGGTATCTACTCCAACTGTTGTACCGATTTTGGAGCTTTATACATGCATGCGTGTATCTGTGTGACTACGTACGTTTGTACTTACTTACTTACTATCTATCTATATCTGTCTACCTACCTTCTTACCTACCTATCTATCTATCTATCCTATCTGTCCTATTTATCCTCTCTATCCTCCTTGTCCTATCTACCCTGTCTATCCTACCTATCCTATCTACATGAACTGATCTATCTGTCTATCTATCTGCCTACGTAGTTCTTGATTTCGCTGCAGGCAAGGCCAGAGACAGCGGTCTTGTCTTTTCAGCTCGTTGCAGTAAGGAATCAGCCCTTTGTTGGTCCCCGTCCGTCCGTTGCTCATTGGTCCTGCTGTCTCAAACCAGAGCACGGCTTCGCCTCTTGCGTGGAGCCTATCAAGGACCCCTTTGGCACCCCAAGCGATCTTCAGCTCATTACCCCGACAGAACACTGGGAGATTTTTCACTGCAGCGCATCTCCAAAACAAATGTCATGCACAAGGAGGTTCATTGACATCGTTGCAGTTTCCTGGTCCGTCTACGAGTCTGGGGCTTCAGTTGAAGCACTGTTCCCTCTCCAACCTCGTCGGAGTTAGCTTGGGCCTTTGACCCAAGCCTTGCAATATGCAGGGCAATATGCAGGGCCTCCATGACCTCAAAAGGTATAGACGGTATAGATGAAGTTTACGATAAAGTCTCAGGGTGCCTAAGGGTGCCTTGGCGGGAGCTTCGAACACTTAATTAGGGGCACTAAGACTCCTTACCGACCAGAACCCCTATATTTCGAGCCCCCAAGTCTGACCTCAAACACCCTCCTATTTATCGTGGGCCAGGGCGCTGCACTCCCGGTGGCAGATGCAGCAACGTGCCGGGCTCAGCCGGAACCTGGGGGAGAACACCTGCAACTCTAAAACACCCTGGAATCATGAACTGCTTCAACAACTACCCCTAAGCTCTGAAGCTGAAGACACAGGTGCGCGCTGGATTCATCGGGTTAGACTTGCCCACCGAAATCCCGGAACAACAAGTCCATTGAGTCTTCTGGTTTGTGGCCACCTCGATACGACTCCACTGCCCGGATCCAGCATTCCGCTCTGTGATAGCAAAGCGGCCATGTCCTGCGACGTGGCAAGGTCGTATGTGTATGTGTGTACATACATGTTTGCGCGTTTGTCCCTGTGCATGTTTCCCGGTCCACAACTACGCCTGCGTTCTAACCCAATGCCTGCGCTTCTACGATCGTGAGCTACGCAATCTTCGCGTCTCGCTCCCCACATACACTGTGCATGTACAAGTTCATTTTGGCACGATGCATGCATGCGCAACTCAGCGTATCATAGCGACGTCATGCATGGAACCAGCACATATGTACGGGTACATGATACATCCGTACATACGTACATACCAAATTACCTATACTCACCTGCAGACTGACCTACTTATCTGCTTGCTTGCTGACTTATACCTACCTACAGACAGACAGCCAGCCGGGTCAGCCAGACAGACAGACTCTTGCACGCCAAATCGGACGGCTCTGGTTCACCCCTCCTGACAGCACGTAGAACATCTCGAACATGTCTTCGTGGTCGTGGTCCTCAAAATATGTCCCTTCCAGGAAATCGGCCACACTGATCTGGGTCAACGGCGGCAGCTCGCCTTTCCGCAGAAACACCTTCTTCCTCAGTCTGAGAAACTCATGGATTGAGAATCCATGCTTGGACGAAAAGCTTGTTGGTTTATCATCTGCATGTGAAAAAACAACGAACACTTCTAGCAAACATCTGTACAATCTGTACGTACAACTTGCCAGGACATCAGCCAATTTGCGTATTGGTGTAAGGTTCGTGATTGATTTTGAATGTGGGCCCATCCTCCCAGCTTGTAATCCGTGGGGTGCTGGCACATGGGTACCGGTCGTGCCGTCCATCTTGCAGGCCCATGTTCTCCTGTTCGGCGAGAAGCACTGCACATCGTGACTTCTGGCGTTTCGAACTCAGGGCGAAAATTAAGCTGCTGCTTTTGCACCGTCCTATAAGCATCTTGAGAGCGGCTCAGAAATCTACTCAATTCCTCTCTGGCATCGCGAAGCCTTTGGCGACTTAGACCCGGGATCCTTGTGCGTGAAGACTTCCGCGCTGACTGGCCCGCACAGAACCCATCCAACGAGGATGGGCAAAGCCCGGCTGCAACATTCCCCCATTTGATCCGAATGACGCATTGCCTAGGGCCTAGGTGTGAACAGTCGAGTCTCCTCCACATGTCTTTGAAAGGCTGGAGCGCTGAAATGCAGAGGCCGATAATGCTTCCTAGCGGGGCCTAAAGCTATGTCACGGCAGGAAAACCCTGCGATGCCGATGTCGAGACTGACAAAAGCCATCAAAAGCCAGCAGTGCATCATTCGTGGCACAAGCCGGACAAGGACAAACACACCAAAAACTCTAAGGTCCTACGGAACATCAGAACACGAAGAAGTTTGCTTGAATATACGGGCGCCTGAAAAAATATGTAGGGAAGGGAACACAACTGGCAATAGTTCAGTCACCAGCAACATCACCATTTTCAAAAGATGCGTACTCCACGTGCGACAAAATATCAGAACAGCGCAGCAAAGCGCACAGAACTCCGAATTTGCACAGCCACACTGCAACTCTTTGGGCACAAGCCCTAAAAGCCTACTTGATCCAAGCCCCACAGATCCAACAACCCGAAAAGCCTGAAACCCAACATCCCTAACACCGTAAAAACCCACAGCTCCCTTGCGGCCGGAAACGACGAAGATGAGATGCCAAGGACCAGACCATGGAAACGAAACGCTGCATGGCCTCTGACGAGGAGGCTCAGACTACACATCGCTGTACTGGGTGATTCGGGGAGATGTTGGGTTTAATTTGGGGTTTTGGGGTAGCAGAACCAGTTGATGGAGTGGAAATGAGTGGAAGAAGAAGTAGTAGTCGTGATCGTAGGAGCAGCAGCAGCCGTCGGTCGTCGTCGTCATATTCATTAAGTTGCTCACAGCTGTGCTTTTTGCACTGAGTTCAAAACCATCATGCTTCTCCTCCTTCCAATGCTCTAGCCCCTGCGCGGCCTTCATCGTCGCACGGCCCGGTGTGCCGCTGAAAACTTGCAGATCCTGGAAAATCTCACCTTGGGCTCTGGCTCGGAATTTACAATGCGAGCTGCAGAATTGTGGCTTTCGGAAAGAAGGTTGTCGGCAAGCCCTGTACCGAGTCTTGGTGGGATCGCTAGCAAGCCGACCTGCTTCAAGACTGAAGGCACATATTTACGATTTAATACACATATATGCTGCAGACAACTGTTCAAATATTCGCAAAAAACCATGCTGCAGAACCGTTCATGGCAATTGAACTTTTGCAGCAGCATGTATCGACGGCAATCGAACTACTACCCGATCTCGTAACGCTGGGCACAGCATGGCTCGAAGCACTGAGGCAGTTTCACGCAACAACCTTTGGAAGTCAAGGGCATCCTTAATCCACATTCCACGGCTCTAGGAAAGTCTCGCTCAAGGTTTTTTTGGAGCACACTCTTGGATGACATGGACACAGTAGCAAGCCCCGGACCGAGAAGGGTGTCACGAACCGAGCGCTCTCCCTTGGGCCTCAGCATTGCGGGTTTCGGAGTTTGGGGCCCGGCAGTATGAAGGAAGGCTTCCGATATCGATTTCTTTTGTAGACTTTGTAGACCATTTATTCTAGGGTTGAGGGTTTGAGGTTTAGGGCTTAAGCTTTAGGGTTTAGGCTTTAAGGCATTGGGATTTCCGGTCTTCTGGCTTCAGACATTCCTGAACTCCTGTCTGTCGTTCAACCGAGCCCTGACCAACAAGAAAAAGCTGCGATGCAACGATCACAATGACAATAGCGGGACCGCAGTACAACTGCAAGCGAGCATAGTTGTTCTAGTTGCTGTAACGAGCTGTTTCGTTCACTATCCATAAGCCGTGCGAGCAAGCACCCAGCGCCGGACATGTATACGCCCAAAGCGCTGAAAGCCTGAAAACAAGATATCTCCTAAAACCCAAACCCCGGGACAAATGAGAGCAACAACATAGCTACACGTGCAGTTCGCACGATATCTGGCCTCAACCCGAGTCTGCAGACCCATCATTCGTCTAAGACCCAAGGTAGCACAAAGGCGCTTGGTACCACGTATGGATTCCTGTACAGCACCTATCATGAAAAAATCTTTCGTGCACAGAAGTCTGTTTCAAAGGATCGCTTTTGCAAAGGTCCTGGCGCGGTGCCGTTGTCAGCCGCGCCTCAATGGCGGGGGTTTTGAGGTTTGGACTTGCTCCCTCCACGAGCGGAGCTCCTGGGAGGGTGAGGACGGCCCTCGCTGGGTCAGGGAGGTCCCTACTCAAGCCTTGTTCTATGAATGGCATGTCCTACTGTATAAGAATCGGGTCCCGGCCGTAAATTAAAAGGTGTGGGTTCTACTGCAGGATTCAAGGCTTTAGAACACCGACCTTTTCGTGTCTGCCAGAGGGCTGTACAGCTTAGCTGGCTTCACGTTCCGCAGCTATTGCTCTACGACTTGGAGTTTGGCTTTTGGGAAACTATATGGTTTAAGTGTCTGGGGCTTTGATAGAGGTTTTAAAGTCTTATTCACTGTTCAGGATGCAGGGTGCACTGCAAGCAATTCTTCAAGGCAGCTTTGTGTCATCTTCTTGAACCTTTTCCAAGAGAGCGAAGCTGAACTCTTCAAGCTAACCTCTGCATCTCCTCTCATGCATTTTTAATAGCATCAACTTCTACGCCATAAATGATCATAGTATGGTTTTCCACAAGAACCGATTCTCATTCCCACGAGCCCTGTTCCATACTTTCCCGCAAGCGGAACCAAGAGAGGTCTAAACGAACTGCACCCTCGAATCTTCCGAAGCTCCTGTACAGAATGAGGCGCTGCAGCCCTGAAACCACAGAGCTGACAACGAATGCCCTGAAGTCCTGAACCGCAGAAGACCGCAAACCAAAGCCACACCGAAAACTGTGCGAAGGCTGGGCCTGGAGCTGCGTTCATATCCTCCTGCCGGCACTTCTCATAACACTTTCGGTTCAGGGCTTCGCGTTTGGGGGCTTAGGGTTTGGGGAAGAGTTTCGGGGCGTATGGGTTTGAGCGCTACTAGGGTCCCGAAGGGCTTGAAGCTGCTGAGGTCCCTGGCGTTTGGAGATTCGAGTGAAACCAGGTCAGGGCGAAATGCGGCATATCTCGCATCTATTGAAGATTTAGCTTTTGCAGCACGATTTGGTGCGACGGAGCACCGGGAAGCCGGGATGCTGGGCATCTGTTCCAACAGGTGCGCACACACACTGATAAACACATTCAAGGGAGAACAATAATTCTTGCACAGTTGCAAAAGGACGGTGTGCCGATACTTTACAGAGCCACACAGTGAACCAAACCTATGAAACCTCCCTCAATGCATGTAGCCTGAAGGAATTCCTGCAGACTTGCTGCAAAACCTGCCATCGCCAAAACATCGGCCATAAACGCTTTATAAACCTTTCAGCCCCAGACCCAACCTATCGGGGTAATCGACCTCGTCGTCGGAACTCTGGCTGTAGGACTCCTGAGCGGCTACGGAGATTACCTCTTGGGCAATTGGGGTTGGGGCTCTCAGGTTAGGGTATAGGGTTTAGGGTTTAGGGTTCAGGGTTTAGGGTTTGGGGCTGCTTGAGGAACCAGGTTTCTGCGAGACAGTTTGTATAAGGGCCAATAAGCACCTGGGGACACAGGGCGAGGAGTGTGAAGTTTCGGCAGCAGGGCCTGCAAGGATTGCGAGTAGGGACCTACGGGGACATCTAGGTTGTTCTAAGTGAGTTTCCGATCAAAATACGTGCTTCATGCGGAGTTGCGGACCTCCAAAATCCCAACTGACCCCTCTATGCCTGTTCTCTGCACCGATATGTACGCCCTTGTGGGGTAATAATTAGAATAGGGTTTTGGGGCCCATTATACTATAATTATAAGGAACCCCCCCCCCAAAATAGTATAGGTAGTTATTAAGGCCCCAATATGAATTCTCAAGTCTTTGTTCGGCTCGTGAGCCGTTCATTGCAACCGCCATTTCGGAATGCGAGGCCCTGCTGTAACGTAGGGGCCTTAAAAATTAGAATAAGGTTTGGGGGTATGTTAGACTACATTTATCACAAGGAACACCCAAAGCCCTGTTCTAATTAATAAGGCCCCTACCTTAGTGCACCAAGTCAGATCAAGTCGGCAAGGAGAAGAGCGCTAGGGTTGCGTTCGTCAGTCTGGGGGTTTAGGTTCGCGCTGGTCTTGCGAGACTCGAACGACTAGATCAAGATTTTAGGGCTGGTGCTACGCATACTGGGGTGTATGAAGATTGAATTAAATTGCACGGGAAACCTCGTAAAACATCTTGGTACTCTGAAGCACCTCGACGAGGACCTCAAACCCAAACGGAAGCCTCTGCACCCAAAAGGCCCCAGGTAAGTCCGCAAAGACCTTAGACCCTGATCAAATCGTTCCGTCTTACAGATTGCTTTCGCCCAATATAGGGGCCTGTATAATTCGAACAGGTTTTGGGGCTTATCATGCTATAAGTATAATAAGGAACCCCCAAAAAGTATAGGTACTTGTTAAGGTTCCCATATTACTCCTGGGCCTCCCTGCCGAATCGCTCTCTGAGTCGCTTTCAGCCGCACGCGCGGCGAAGCCTCCCGAGGCTTTGCTGTTAGGGTTCCTTCGGGCTTCGGTTTACGGAAGTAGTATGAGAAACAGCCTTTTTGGTCTGTGCAGGTATACATAATCTTAGTAAGTCCTGTAGTAGTCGGTTGTTCAGCTATGTTGTGCTTGCTATCGCAGTATACCAGCGTGCTCAGGCAGGCAGCTCAGGCAGGCAACAGAAGCTAGCAGCAGTGGCTAAATTTTCAAGAGCCGGCGGTGACAATGCGTGTACTACCATGCCACACAATCACGAAGCAAAGCGAACCAACCCTGTTTTGTTGCCGTACATTCCCTCCCGAACCTCGTGCCACTGCAGCCGCGGCCGCCAAGCGTCTTTTCGATTCGTCGTTCGGCTCCTGTGCTTGAGGTTCAGGTCATCTAGGGTTTAGGAATTCGAACATGATGCTTTCGATGCCTCCAAGCCCCCCAAACCACCAGGCCACCAGCTGAACCTCGAGACCTTCAACCCTGAACTGTGCGACCTCAGGCCATTGAAACCTGATGGTGGTTACGCTCAAACTTTGTGTCAGGGGGTAGGTGCTCACAGCTCAGGTTGTGGAAGAGTTGCCGGCTTGTCAGATGCCGTGATTCGAAGATGTAGGGTTTGGGAAATTTAGTCTACAGGACCTTTCAAAAGCACGCATCCCATCCTTGTGCTTTGACGCCTGGCCCTAATCAAAAGCCCGAGATGATATTTTCCGAAAAATAGGGGCACCCTTTTTTTGGGGTCCTTACGATAAGGATCCTACTATGTAGGGTACTATATTAGGGTCCCCTATTTTCGGAAACTCCCAGATTCATCGTTGTAGTTGTGGCAAGCGGAGTGACGAATGCCTGCAGCTCTTTTTGCAAGCGGACCCCGACCCACCCCCCTCCACCACCCCGCAACCGTGACTTTGGAGGGAAGCTGCGCGCGGACCGCAAAATCCGAGCACACAAGGCAGTTTGTGTAGCTGCCCCCGCGCCCGTGTCTATTTTCCACTCTATCTCTACACAATCTGCAGCCGAAGTCTTGCCTCAAAATCTGCCGGTTGCAGTGCAGAACATGGTTAAGCTTTTTCTAGAGGCATATTGGTCCGCCTCGGACTGGGCCTCAAGGTCAAGAACACGGAACAGTAAGCCAAAAGCTCCCCCGAATCATGCGCGACACCAGTTTGAGATCCGCACCTCCGCTGGCTTTGCCTCGAAGCTTCGGGTTGTGAGGGTATTTAAGGCTTGGGTTTGTAGGGCATTCGGATTTTGGGGGCCTAGGGTTTCATGGTTTCTGTCTGTTTTGGGGGGTTAGGGTCTAAGGATTCCCGTCTGACAACCATTACGCCAAGCTTGATCGTGGTGGCCCAATTGCCAACCCTAAACCCTTTACATGCAGACTTCCTACTGTCTGTGTCGCACTGCTTCTGCCCGCAGGACAATGAGATCCGCGCAGGCATTTGCGGATCGGAGGTGCTGAAATGCCTGATTCAGGGTGGGTTTAGGGTGGAGAGTTTCCAGTGTTATAATGTATCACGGCTCATGATATGCTCATGATACACATCGAGGAGTCAGGTATGTTTGAAGTTCAAGCCAGCAGTCGCGGCACATCCATGACTCGTTTTGAGCTGCGAGATCCTTGTCAAGGTCTCTTGATCTGCAACCCCACCGCCGCCCCGGGTTCTAGCCGGTTGACGTAGATCAGTAGATATACTGTGCTCTTGCATGCGGCTGAAAGGAGATGCAGTAGAGTAGACTTGACGATGGGCCGAAAACGCGCAGAGCATGCTGTATGACTCGCAATGCTGTGTCAGGCCACACTTCGAGATGCAATCGTTCGGACCTGAGGTGTGCTCACAAAATGTGTGTTGGAGTGTGCGACTCACTTGTTTCTTTCAAGGCGGCGCTGTCGTGAAATGTTTTCCGAAAGGCTTCTTAAGTCATGGAAGCGCGGATTGTTCTTGTGACAGCGACAACTCGACAGATTGCTCTTATGAGTTTTACTCACCGGATCCTGCACCACACAGCAGCGTTGAGCACAGCAGCTAAATGAAGTCCTCGAGGCAATCGAAGCACGTGAATCGTTACCGTTTCCGAGAAGCACACACCAGAAAGCTTCTCGGCTTCCCTTCGCCTCGCAAGCGATGCCCCGAGATCTGCTCGCATCTGCTCTCCTGCAGGGCGGAAGCTCAGAGGCAGGGCTTGGCAGGGTAAATACCTCAAGAAATGCGATGCAGCTGCAGATGGGAAATGACCTCGTCGTCATGCCAGCGGCATCATTTGATGAAAACAGCAACAACATCAACATCAAGACACCACCATCACCATCATCAGCAGCAGCCGCATCGTAGGCACATTTATCAGAATCATCCTCCTCCGGCCTCACTGCCTGCTCCTCCCGTACACATCCTCATCACCATCGTCAGCAAGCATCAAAGCCAGATGTTCCCGATCAGTCGAGCGAGCAGTTCTGGTGGAAGGCGGCAGGGGGAGGGAAAAAGAACTTGCATAAGCAATCCTACAGGTACAAGCTGGGCAGTAGCAACATCACCAACAGCACCAACAACAACATCAACTTAAACATCAAGATCACCAACTGTGCAATCGATGATCTGCAGCTTGGTGTTGTATAGCAACTCCTGGAACCTCTGCAAGAAGCCCGGAAGTCTTGAAGCAGGTTGGGATCTCGAATTATCCTGCCGTGCTACTGCCGTAACATACGGGCCTTGCTAATTAGAATAGGGTTTGGGGGGTATATTATACTGTTATAACAAAGAACGCCCAAAATAGTATAAGTATTTATCAAGGCCCCTATATTATGGATGTACTTGCCTCCACGGTTGCGACGGGAACACGCCACACGAGGGCTGTAAAGATGTAGGTCAAACATCTGTCAATGAAATGCCACAGCGAGAGATCCACCTCGCGCTACCCTAAACCCTAAACCCTGAACCCTAAACCCCTAAACCCTAAACCCTAAACCCTGAACCCTAAACCCTATTGAACCCTGGAGCTCCCTAATTGGGCTATCCGGCTCTGACTGACGACTCTACGCATGGCACAAACCAGCGGCTCCTAGCTGCGCATCCTGCACGGGCAGCATCCGAGACCGGAAGGGTGCATGCAAACGTTCTGATATATATATATATACATACAAGTAAATATGTAACAAATAAAGTAATTAAATAAATAAATAAAAGTAGGTGTGCGTGTGTATAATATATATATATATATATATATATTTAGTGTGCTTCTGGTTATCAAACATCGGCACATCGGCAAGTGCAGGGTGTGGGCATGGGCTCGGGCCCCCAGTCCTAAGCTGAGGGTCAGGGTCTATGGGTCGGAGCCCCGAACATGGGATGCCGGTGCCAGGATGATAGCGCAGAGCAGTGAGGTTTTCGGTGACATCATATGGCAGGGTACGAATAACCCGTAAGTTAAGCGACCTAGTGCTTTCCTCTTCATCCCTAGTGCATTTCTTGGCCGTCAAGCCGTCGAAATGCTGAGTCAAGTCTTTGTATAGTTGCCTTGGAAATCGTTATCTGTGTAGCCCTCATCCAAATTACGAGTACTCGCCTGCAAGGGCGGAAAATGAAACCAATCAACCATTCCCTGGCGATCCTCAATCTCTGAACTAAGAAGGCCTAACGCAAACAGAGCACTGAGATCTGAAAACTCCTGACCCCCCTGAAACCTCTTCAGTGAGCCCTGCGTGTCCAAGACAGCTTCCGTCCTCCAGATCCGTACCTGTGCAGGCCGGAAGTCAGCAAAACGAGCCTTCAAAGCCTATGTAAACATTTGGGGCAGTCACAAGACCCATGGAGAAAGCGCGACCTGCGGCATCACCACCACCATCATCACCAAACCTGTCCACCATAAGCATGATCAGCAGCTTCACCATTTATTTTTAGCATTATCATCACCGCAATCATCTACACCGCCACTGTGGCAAACAGCATCACCAACAAAATTGTCGTATGCATCCCTCCTCGCTGGCGAAGACATCATCTTCATAGCTTCATATAACCAGACCATTCACCATCACCGCCACCAACACCACCATCACCACCCCCAGCCCCATCCCCTTCCGTGGCCACGACGACCAAGACGAAGGAATCATAACACCAACAACCATAGTACCAATGTCGCTGCTATTGGCATGCGTTAGTACTTCTCCTGCACATAGCTATCTACTTATGCATCCGTTAAAGACTGCGATGACAACGACCCTGGCTGTTGTTGGTGCAGAAGCTGGTGCAAACAGCGGCACGCGCTACCACTCACATTAAACCGATTTTTGGGGCTGTGGTTCAAACGCACAGTTACAGCACTTGCTGATGTTGCTTTGCTGCCGCTGAGTGCCGTAATTCTTGTCACCAAACCCTATCAACGCCATCTTTCGAGGCTTAGAGCTATCGGGTCTAGGTTCAGACCTTAAGCAGGGTTTAGCTTCGTGCGGTGTGGGCTAGACTGCACACTGTGGTGCATACTGGTGCAGGACTCATCGTGTAATATCCTATGCCATGTCCTATGGCAGTCGAAACTGTGGCAATCGGATGCGAAGAGGCTTACGTGCATGCTCAATGCAAGCGCTCTTTTTGGGCGTCCGGTTCTGGCCGCGGATGGCGCTGAACCAGTCTGCTTTTAGCAGCTATACAACTTCACAGAGGAGATTAGGCACAATCCTTCGCTTGCACCAGCAGCGCCAAGAGCTATACAGTTTCAGACACATGTTCAAGCTCGAACAACGCTGTACAAGATGGGAGTCTGGAATCTGGAAAAGAAAACTATACAGCTCAAAAATAACCTGATCGTTCTGAACAAATTTAAACCAGGGTTACGCCATATTCAATCCGACGTCTCCACTTGGCCTGCGCCCTGTGTGCATAGACGATGGCACTCCCCGTACCCCAACCTCCCGGAGGAGTCCCAGAGAGTGGGGCGAGGGCGCACAACGAGATGAGGCCACCGATCGGATAGTAAATCCACAAGGGATCGAACAGTCCAGCGTTGATCAAGACACTGTTGCAGCTGACAACGAGGCCGTTGGCAAGCAGGCTGGCGACCTCTGTGGCAACACCCACGGCGCTCAGCGATTCACCTACACGGCCCGGGGGTGCGAGCCCGGAGGCTAGTCGCATTAGCGGCACATGGATCATTCCAGCACAGTTAAGGCACAATGTCACCACTGCAATAAACCACATGTGTCTCACGAGAGCCATCAGGGCCCCAACACTCATCAGCATACAGCACATCGGGATCATCCATCGGATCAAAGACAACGGGCCGCAGGACTTCGCCAAATGCCCAGTGATCACGCTCAAGGGTATTGACAGAAGCTGCCCAGGGATTTGCTCGAGCACAGAGACCATCCCGATATCCAGATCGGTGCCATGCTGGATCAAATCCAGCGATTGGTTGAAGAACTGGCCACCAATATCAAAGGTCATAGAGCCGGACAGGCCGACAAGAAAAGTCGCTATGATGATCCGGCGAAGCCGTGGGTTTCTCGCGGCCAAGAGGATCGGGGACAAGAGCTGCTGCATGAGCATGCATAAGGGATTGCAACTTCGAGAGTTGCTCTGTCCTGCATCAAACTCCACTTCTTGACCGCGATTCACAGCTTCTCCTGTGGTCAGAATCTGGCTGTCTGCCTCCTGTATCATCTCTTTCTCCTGCCCTTTATGACCCAATCGAACCGAGGACAGCACAGACAAACAAAGAATGCTCATCAACCATTGCAGGGCAAGGAAGAAGACCGGACTACTGGGAAGTGCCTTGAGGGTGAACACCAACAGAACCGGAAGTCCATTCAGAAGAAGGCCGATCAAATGCGCGGATGCATAAGCCAAACCAAAAGCCTCGTCTTGATCTTCCACAGCAGTCGCATCGCCCACGAGCGCGAACATCACATTGCTCGTGTTTCCGAAAGCGCTGATGACCTTAACCCCGGTGCTGATCCACAAGCCTCGCGCGGTGAAGCCGAAAACCAACAAGACCCAGCCAGGAGCAAAGCTTGCAACAGCCACCACTCCTGCGGCGAGTCGCCTGTCCAGGCGGTCGCTGATCTTTCCGAAAGGCCCTCCAAGCAGAATGGCCACGAAATTAATGCCGATGGCCATGATGGAAGCATAGGCAGCCATGTTGTAACCCCAGTACTTCGTGCGTAAGACGGAAAGCACAAAGATATCTGGCAAGCTGGCAGTTGCTCGTTGAAGCCCATATGCCAGCAACACCTTGCGAAGCTCCTGATTTCGCTTCAACAGCTGCCAGCTTGAAGCGAAGCAGTCACGAGCGTGCTCCATGATCAATTCTCACGGCAGAAGGATACAGGTCCGGACGGAAAGAGCTTCGGCAACACATAAACGAACGAAACAGCCTAAGCCTTGAAAACCATAATCCCTATACAGCTTGTAAAGCAAACGTGCGCACACGCGCCTGTGTCTTTTTCTTCGGCGGCTATCTCCTCCAAGCTAACCTTCGTCTGCTTCTCCTCCGCCTCCTGGACAAGGGTTTCATGCGGGGATTTGGGAGATTTCAGGGTTCTGTGCTAAACCATATAGTGGATCTAGGGTCTAGGGGGCTTGTGGGTTTCAGGACTTCTCTATCGTGTGCTGGGGTAGCTTTGTGTAATTTAGTGCTAGTGCTGATCTGGCAGTCGTGTCACTGCTTCGTATTCTGCTTAACCTTGTGATTCTGGAACAATTTTAATTTTAGGGTTTAGGGTTTAAGGTTTAGGGTTTAGGGATTAGGGATGCGGATAGCGCCACCCCAAACCCTATAAACCCTAAACTTCGGCCTCCACTTACCGAATTTGCCTTCAGGATGGTCTGCGGCACTCAGGCTTGGCTGAAAGGCATATGGTTTAGGGTATAGGGTTTAGGGTGTAGGGTTTAGGGTATAGGGTTTAGGGTGTAGGGTTTAGGGTATAGGGTTTAGGGTGTAGGGTTTAGGGTATAGGGTTTAGGGTGTAGGGTTTAGGGTATAGGGTTTAGGGTGTAGGGTTTAGGGTATAGGGTTTAGGGTGTAGGGTTTAGGGTATAGGGTTTAGGGTGTAGGGTTTAGGGTGTAGGGTTTAGGGTGTAGGGTATAGGGTGTAGGGTTTAGGGTATAGGGTTTAGGGTGTAGGGTTTGGGGTGTAGGGTTTAGGGTGTAGGGTTTAGGGTGTAGGGTGTAGGGTTTAGGGTGTAGGGTTTAGGGTGTAGGGTTTAGGATATATAGGATTTAGTGTCTGGAGTCCAGGACGGCAGAGCCTTGAAAGAGGCGAGCAAGCTTATACTTCTACTTTGCCATCGTCTTCGGCCAAAGTATGTTGAAGCTAGAACCGTAGAGAGCCCCGCCCCGAACAAAACAAGCTCCTGCTCCGGGACTTTCCGTTTGCCGTTCTCTTGGTTGAGAACCTTGTCCCCCGCGCTTACACCTTGGCAACTTCGAGTTCCGATGGGATGCAGCCTTTTCTAAACTCCTCTTCGCCTCCTTGGTGTGGTCACCAAAGTCCGCCGCTATGAGATGTTTGGAAGTATTCCGACAGTGCCGTTCATGTGTTGGGGTGCGCATCGCATTCGCGTCACGGGCCCGTGCGTTTCTGCGTTCCGAGCTCGAGTTTCTGCTTCCAGGCCCTCATGCTCTTCGGGGTTCCTTGGACTGTCAGGGGCCCTTTTCCTTGTTTGGTGTCTATGCTGGAATACATTCAGTGGGTGCCCAACATGAAGCTTTCAGGAACCAATGCGCTCCAATGGGCTCAGGGTCCAAATGGTCGGACATGGGCTCCTTTTGTACTGATGCTGGCAGTTGTAGTGAGGATGTTCAGGACTCGGGGCCAAGGTGATCAGCATAAGATGCGGATGTAAACAAGACACTCACACCAATATTATGATTACTGCTCGCTTCACCCGCGCACTCTCAGCCCCCAGAAACTTGCAACGCCAAGCCGAAAGCCCACGAAACTTCTTTCAGAAGACAGGGCACTCAGGACTACGACTTCATCGTCATCATCGTCGTCCGCGTTGCCCTGGGGCCCCGGTCCTCGGAAAAGGGAGTCAAGGCTTTTAGAAGCGGGCTTTGCATGCTTCGTTGCCCTGCATACAAACATCCTAAATCCCAAACCCCAAGTCTTGAGCCCTAAGAACGTGCTTCTAATTCTGACACCCAACTCTAAAAGACACACTTCCTACACCGATTGGCCTATCCATTCTTGAACAGCCTAATTCCCAAATCTCCAGCCTTTTAGCGTGAAAGCCCCCGAAGCCCAAGTCCCAAATCACATATCAGAGAAACTCATATGGGGGTTGATCAAAATTCAGGTCCCTTTTTGGGTACCCTAAATAATAGGTGCCGTATTATAATAGGGACCCAAAAAGGGACCATAATTTTGACAACCACCCATATGCAGTTCTACTCCCAGTTCCCAAAGCCTACGTATGTCGAAGAAACTCACTTTTACTTCGTTGGTTGCCTCAAGGCAGACCCCTTGGATTCGGAATAAAAATGCAAAAAATGTCCATGTCTACCTGAATCTACCTGGATGCCGTGGATGGCGAGGCTTTGCAACTCTGCATTCGTGAACATTCTCGCCCATCATGATTGCAACTATCTAAACGGTTCAAGCGTAGAAACAAGTTCTCCAAAATATAGTGTAGGGGCCTTCATAAATTAGAATAGGGTTTCGGGGCCCATTATAATTAAAATAAGAAACCCCCAAAAATAGTCTTAGTAATTATTAAGGCCCCTATATTACAATACTCTCTGCCTCACCATTCGAAAATCTCAGCTTCGTGCGCTGCGGGTTGGCCGCAGGATTCGGTTGCATGCTGGCCACTGTTGCCTCCCAAGCTCGCAAGATTCTCTGCATGGGGATCTATGTTCGGAGCCTTGGAGGTTAGTGCTTTGGGATTTAGGGGGACGTATCTCTAGCAATTGCGATGTAGGCTCCCATGTGGTGACTGTGGTATACTGATCATGCATAGAAGCTGGAAGCTCTAAGCTCTCCATGCAGACTCTAAATCCCAAGTTGCACGTGTCCGGCGTCGGCATTCCTGCATACAAAACCCTCAGCAAACTGATGCTGCACTGCTACGATACTGCTACAGCCTAAAACCTTTATACCGCCTGTCATTATAATCCCTAAAGGTCCCCAATCCTCATCAGGGTTTACCCCCCCACTCCTCCCACACGCCCGTCCATCAGGCCTCGGAGGATTTGGAGGCGGCCTTCGGCTCAGGGAGCTTCCTCTTTGGAGCCCTGGAAACAAGCGGCACGGACACGTGAGGGTTGAGGGATTTACGGCTTCCGGGGGCATCAGAATCAGGGTTGAGGGATTCAGGGCTTCCGGGGTTTGGGGATTCAGGGTTTATGGGGTCTGGAAGTTAGGTATTAGTGCATGGAGGTTTTGGGCTTAAGGGTTTAAGGCTTCGGTCGAGGGGTTTATCTTACGCTTCGGCTTTTTCGGATAAGGGCTACATGATCAAGCTTAAGATGCACATGGGTTTGGGATTTTTTACGATTCTAGGTTTAGGTCTGCAGGGCTTGGGATTTAGTTGTTCAAGGCTTGGGATCATACTTGGCGCAATTGCACCATCACTGCAAAAGAAGTGTAGAGGAGCCATAATTCCCAAAGCCGTAAGTCATCGTAAAACCTTAACCCGCTGAGCCTTGCTTGTTTTGGACCTGCAAGACAGGAAGCCCAAAGGGAATCCTGTAATGCTGTCTGACTTGCTGCGTACAAACGCCGCCTGCTTCCGTGTACCGAAGATGACATTACTGCCAGGCCTCACCAGACCATGAGCAATAGTATTCCTCAGGGGTCCGTGTGAGAATGAAAATATCCTATACCCCAAAGCTGGGTTTCTAATATAGGGGCCTTTATAATTAGAATGGGTTTTGGGGCCGATTATACTATAGTTATAATAAGGAACCACCAGAATAGTATGGGTAATTATTTAGGCCCCTGTATTATGCATCAAAACCCGAGCCCGGATCATGAGGGGCCGCCTTATCCTCCTCTGCCGCTCCTCCGCTTTCCGTAGCTCTTCCTGGCTTAGCACTTCGGGAGTAGCTCGAAGAGGACGCAGGGCCACAAGTTGAAAGCAAGGATGTGCGAGGAGCTTAGGAAAGTTAAGGTCTTGAGGCATGCAAGGTATTGAGCGGTTTTCGCCACACGGATCGGTCTTAGGGCTCTAGCTGCCAGTTTGGCAAGACGGATTGGGGCTGGTAGGCTCAAGAGTTCACACGCTGGGCAGGCACACCAAAAGCTCGATCATTACCACCTTCTGATTCTGAGCTTGCTGCTTACCTCGTTGCACCTGGAATGCATTTGAGACATGCTGCCCAGGAAATCGAGCCTTGCCCCACATCCCATCTCATGCGGACATTACCCACGACGACAAACGACTGTAGTGATGTAATGCAACAGAAATGCAAGAACTCAGCCCTAAAGCCGCAAGCACATCTAGATCTAACCCTCAACCGAAGGAGCCTTCTGCAGCTCACTGGATTCCGGCGGCATCACCGGCTGGGCCAGGATTGGCGACTTCTCCCTTTCCTCCTTAGGTCTCTGCCCTAGCGTTTCAGGTTTCAGCCTCGTGGCAACGTTCAGGAAGAACTATAGAGTACCGTTGCTGGGTGCGCAAGCTAGTGTAGGTGGCTTCTGCGGCAGACAAATCACTATCGTGTAGGGGTTCTGAAGAAAAATTCAAGTTGCTATACACTCCCGGTCTAGACTGCCGTGCCGGTATGAAAATCGGGGAAGCGCTAGCACGTGGCAGCTGCAGTGCCAAAAGCAATCGAACTGAGTGCTGATCACCCTCATACTGAAAGCGATAAGCTTGAACTACGAGAACGTAGTGCGTCCTGTTTTGACTCCACCTACGAAGACAATCGTGCCGGCGCTGGTGCTGGAGTGCTGCTGCTGATGATACGAACGAAGAGGATAGCGACGAGGCTGGTGATGCCAGCGACGACGATGGTGGCAAACGTCATGGTGATATTGTCGGCTTGTGGCGCTTGGATTGATGATGTTGATGATGATGATGATGGTGACGGCCGTGATGGTGCTGATGATTATGACGATGACGACGATGAAGCTGCAAATTACGATTGCGAAGGCCATAATGCTAACAACTACAAAAGGTCTCCAACTGTGTTGTCATCATTGTCGTTGTGATGGGAGGCCGCGACTCCTTGCTGAGACGTTGGACTGAGCCCCGGGTCTGTGGGTCCTTCGCATGTGTGAGCCCAGCTTTGAAGCTTTCAGGGGCTGCCGCCTCCTGGTCAACATCCTCCGCTTCCCTGATGTCTGCCTTCTCATCCTGCCGAACATGCCGTCGAGAGCCAAGTAGTGGGATTCGTAGCTGCGACACGCACCATCCGGTTGGGGCAGGAGAGTGCGACTGTGGTAAAAAAGCTTATCAGTCGCTGCAGCTTGGCACCTCTGCCAAACTACATTCCACCCTGAAACTTGGACCATAACTCCACCCGACAAAACTTTCTGCACCCCCAAACCTCCCCGAAACTCAAGGCCTAAGCTCCTAAACTACTAAGCCCCAAAGCCTAGAGAGGCCTAAAACCCTCGATTTGCATCTTCCACCGCGCCGGTCCTGGACTTCGGGCTTCTCCTCTTCATCCTTCTTTGGCTTCTCCTCCGCCCGGAGATGATGATTTGGGCTTTTGGTGGTAGGGTGTTGGGGTTTTGGTGGTAGGGTTTCGGGGTTTTGGTGGTAGGGTTTTGGGGCTTTGGTGGTAAGGTTTGGGCGTGAATGAAATTTTGGCACGCTCGTGGGGTGCCCCGAACTCTGCGGCCTTCAGCCGACAGGCGCCCTAAATCCTGGAGCCACGTCCTTCAGCCCAAATTTTAAACCTTCAACCTAAAGCCCCAAAGACGCCTGCCTCACTGAAGATCCAAACCCGAACACTCCTACATGGCCTGAACCTAAGCCTGGGCGGCAAGAGCTATGGCTGAGACGGGGTGTCAGATCAAGATTTGGGGATTCGGGGGTTTAGACAGCAAGCTCGACTTGCTTTCGACGAGCCACGGCTCGTGAGGTGTCAAGATCCCGACAAACGACCCTATGACGGAACAGCTGGCACCAAAACAGTACAAGCCTGCCCTCGAACATCTCGTTGTGATGATGACTATGATGACTACTGCTACGAGTCTTATGCCCACCACTTACTACTACTATTTTCCCTAAGCCTTTGTCTGGTACCTACATATATATATATATACATATATATACATATGTATTTCAAGACATCAGCGGCGACCTCCGTGGGAGACTTTGCTTCGGCTTCACCCGGCTCGGCGCTGGGTGGCATCTTCTCCTGCAGGCTTCAGACTCTATAGAGTTTGCAGTTTAAACATTATGGCTTTGGGCGTTTAATTGTCAGGTTTTCGAGTCTGAGGGTTCAGGACCCTATTGTGATCCCTCATAGAATCCTATGTCACGAAGGAATGTAGCTCATATATTATGCTAGCTGCAAGCAGTGACGACCATGACGAGGACTACGACCACCACCACCGCTACGATCAGGACCACCGCGACAACCAGGAGACCACCAAGAAATCACCAGGAGACCCCATTCAGGATCACGGGCCAAAAAAACCTTTCGTACTAGCGGATTCAAGAGGATTCGGAATGCGGAGCACAATCAAAATCTGTCTCCCCAAGATTGTGGTTTACATTCGGTTTTTTCCATATTAACTGGTGGGATCCAAGAGGACGCCCAGCCCAAACTCTTGTCCTCCAAAAACTGCTGCGATTCAACCAATCCAGTGGTCAATGTCTTGGATTTTTACACCGATTCCATCTCTCCGGTCCATAGTCGCACGTGAAATTTTTCACCACGACACAGTGGAAGCCGCGTCCGCTTTTCCCGCACACGCCGGGGGGAACACTGACTAAATCTGAGAATCTCATTGCACTAAACGCTAGAACCCCATCGTATGGACCACGCTTGCTGAGGAATTTACGTATTGTGTTGATGTTGACAGTTCATGCACAACATGGGGAGGTCAGAAAATGAAGAACATGCCACATTGCTTGCGGAATATATGTTTCTGTGTTAATCGTGAATTTCATGCACAACTCGGGAGTTTCAAAAACTAAAAGACAGCAGTATCAACCTTGAGAGATGGAAACATAATTTAAGACCTCTCCTGAAGGGGTTCCGTGGGAAACCCCAACCCGGAGCTCAGCAGTTGGGTTCTTTACTTTGGGCGTGAAACAGTTTGGTCTGGCACTGACAATGTGTTACTCATGCGCCCTAGTTCCATTCGGGCGGTTTGCTCCTCTTTCTCAAACGATTAGCCCTTTTCGATCTATTAGTTCCGTTCTCGCATACGTTCTAGTCCTAGCCATCTTCCAATACTTCCGATCGTTTTTTCCATTTTGGGTTCAAGGGCTCTGGTCAGTTTCGGGCGATTAGCAACTTGTTCTCAAATGCGCTCCTTTATTCCTAAAAGCCTGCCAGTCCCTTTCGAGCGATTTGCTCCATGTGTTCGGATGCTCCTTTCGCTCAGTTGCTAAAACCTCGTTCGAGTTGTTTGCTCTTTGTTCCCAATTGATGCGAGCCCTTCGAGCAGTTTACCACATCTTCTTGAATTCTGTGAGCCCTTTCGTGTGGCTTGCTCCCTTTTTGCCAAGTGCTCTAGTCATCTCTCGCCCCTTTGGTGATTTGGCCCTTTTTCTCAAAATGCTCAGCCCCTTTCTATCGGCTTCTTTCGCCGCTCTAACCTCTTTCGAGCGATTTGCTTCTTTATGTCATATGCACTGGCCTTTTTAATTTTAGGGCGCTTTTGGTCTGTGGTGTTTTGAATGGCGCAGGAGGCCATCCAACTTCCCCCAAGAATAAGAAGCCGACCAGGAAAGCCCAACGTCAAGCCTCGAAAGCTTAAACCACCGAGCCGCCGGCCTGAGCCATCAATTATAGGGTTTAGGTTTAGGATTTATAGGGCTTATAGGGTTTAGGGTTTATTATAGGGCTTAAAGGGTTTAGGGTTTATAGGGCTTATAGGGTTTAGGGTCCATGTGCCCAAATAGGGTTCCACAATAACTACACAAAATCAAAACCTCGAAAAGCCGTAACCACAAACACGAAGTAGCCTGAATTGAACAACATAAGACCTGGAAGCCCCAAACCATGACGCCAACCTTCTCCTCGTCTTCCTGCAGGTCGATGGCTGCCCTGAAAATTCAAGGAGGGTCGATTGTTTCAGGTTTTGGGGGGGTTTAAAGCTTCGACGTTTTGGGAGTTTCCAATTTAGTGCTTCGTTGGGTTTCCGCATTGTTGGGTGTGAGGCTTGAAGGGTTTTGGCGACTAACTAACATCTAAACTACAGGCACCAGCTTCACCCCTGAACACTAGACGCCCCAACAAATCCAAACCTTAGAACCCTAAACCCTGAATCCCAAACCCTATAGAAGCCTAAATTCGAAAGCCCCATAACAACAAAACACACAATGCCAGATTATACAAGCCGAGAAAAAGTCTATGTGACAAAAGGCCCTAAACACAAACAACAAAAACCCTAAACCCTGAACCTTAAGCAACTTGCCGGGGCACTGGTCTTTGACCTCGTCCTCCGACTCGACATCGCTAAGAACTCCGAAAACATCCTCCACCTAGGTACGGTCCACTGTCAGGTTTTAGGATTTAGGCTTTAGAGCTTCGGGTTTCGGAGGTAATGCAGGAACCTTGGGCCTTTATTAGGGTTCTTGTTATGAATCCTACTATTTTGGGGTTATAGGCCCAGGGTTTCTTTTGGGGTTCAGGTCTTTTCGCTTTGGTGTTTAACGTTTCAACGGTTTAGAGCTGCAGGGTTTCGGAGTCGAGGTGTTGCCTGCGATGCAGTAGTGGTTCCTTGTTTTAGGATTGGTATGCTGCTTCTTTCTCGTGTTCTTGATGCCGCAGCCACCTACCTGATTTGCAAGACATGACACAAGCCACGTTGGAGCATCATATTGTACTCCTACCAGCAAACCCTGAGAAATATGACACCCTTTGACGTTCACGGTCTTGTTTCGGACAAAGATGCCGCAGATTTTGAGGAAAGAAGACTTTCAGATCCGACTGGCCTTTAGCAAGGAATCACAAAAGCTCTGCAGGAGGGCCTCTCATGGCCCCGTACCCCAAACCCTGACGCCAAATTAGATCCCTTTGGAGTTTGAGGGTTAGGGACTGACGCAATACAAAACCCAAGACCCTCAAATCCTTAAGCTTAGATCTAGAACACCAACTAGGTGGCGAATGGGTTTGGAGGCTTACGGAATCAGGGTTTGGGTCATGCAGGTTTGATTGAGGGCAGACTCTGGTGCTTCGGGTTTAGGGCAGGGTCAATGTCTAATGCGTGCTCCGCTCTGGTTTAGTGTATCTTCTTCAGATTCGTGGACTGCACAGATGACAGCAACGGTTGCAGAATGACAGTACTGAGCGGGTTGAGGGTTTGGGGTTCAGTGTGGGGTCAAGCCGCGGGTGCAGAAAGCAGCAGTCCCGACAGTAATCATCCACTCACTCTCCCTAATAAACCCGACGCAAAAACACACTCACCAGTATTGCGCTCACCATTGCACACGTTTTCATGCACCGAAGTACATGTTCATAAAAGCCCAACGAGGGCACCGGGCGCTTTGAGAAGCATGCAGTCCGAACTATGCCTAGTAAAAACATTCCCTGGCCTTGAGCCAGACTTCGAAGATTGGAGTAGCTACTAAGTAGGATTGAAGCAATAGTGTTGCTGATAATATTGCAATGATATTTGCGCGTATTTGTTCTTACCAGTATTATTGTGAAAGCTGTCATTATTTCCATGATAATGATTATCGTTGTTGGATGTTGTTGGTTCCTATTGGTCACTGGTCCTTATTGTTAAACTGCAAAGCCCCAGCAAATTTCCTTGCCCACAACAGTGGTCAAAAGCAACACGGAGTATGCTATGGCTATACCGTTGGGCTAACGGGGCCATAACGAGATCAAGATCATGCTCAAAAGTTGTTCAAATCATTCAGGCTTCAGCCTCCAAACTCTGAAGCCCTAAACCCTGCATCCCAAATCCCCTCAAAATTTCTCACCCCCCTCAAAAAAAGAGCTAGAACCTCCAAGGTCCTGAACCACGAAGTTCTCAAGCCTGAACTCCGAAATCCCTTCCCCGATAAGGTCCGAACTGTCTCCTGGCACGGCTGTAGCTTTGCTTCGCCAAGAACCCCAAGGGTACAGAGTTGTTGCTTTTCTGACTAGTCTCAGTATTACTCGTAAGAAACTAGTAAGAAACTACTCACAGCAGTTACTACAACCCGCAACTGTACAGAGTTCTTGCTTCTCCCAATTACCATTCTTGTTATCACTCTCAATACTGCTCATAATGTTGTTACTAACCCCAAAGGTGCAGAGTTGTGTTTTGTTTTGGGCGGTTTGGGTACCCAGTCGATACCCCAGTGACTCCAGAAGTTGAGGGCGTTTGAGTCCTAAGGTTTCTGGCTTCAGGGTCTTAGGCTTCAGAGCCTTCAATCGTGTAGGTTCTCCGGATTTTGAGCTGACGGTATTCGGGCTTTGGACCTCAAGGAGTCTTGAACCTCAGACCTAAATCCTCAATGCCACAACCGGCACGTAGGAGTATCCTTGACTATGAGTGCCTCGGTGCTCAGCTACAACCTCAACCTTCAACCCTGGCCGGTATACATTCCTGGGATACTAGACAGGTCCCGCGTATAATTGATGGTGCTAATTAAGGCTTTGGCCCATGGGGCCCTCAGAGAGCCTCTAACTCTAAGCTCTGAGGGTCTGAGGCACAAAATCGCATGGGCAAGTCGACAGTGCACGACTCCACTATTCGGGCGGAGTGGTGTAAAAAGCCCCACAATAGTAATCCTTACCGTAACCCTCATCGTAGCTCATGTTGGCTTCGTTTTCTGGTACCTTCCAAATTGTGCTCCCTATGTGGAGATGCCCTGCCTCATCGGAAAAGAAGCCAGTCCTTAGAAGCAGAACAGGACCCCAAAAACCGGCAGCCCCCGGCCCTGAACCCGAAGTCCCTAAACCCAGAACCCGGTCTTCGATTGGGTCGTAGGACATATTTTCGAGGTCGGGTGTTCCAAGGTCATTCTTCGCCAGTTATGGGCTTGGGATACTTTTGGGGGGGAGGCTGTGGAGGTTTACAGGATTTGCATCTACAACAATCGAAAAAGACTCACAAAACTTGGGAATGTCACCACTGGAGATTCGAAGCTGAAGGCACAGAAGTGTGCTTGCTATTGCTAGCGGACAGACCCTAAACCCTAAACCCTACAAGGTGCTCTCACGGGGTCAGTCCAGCTTAAAATTCAACACAGAAGTGGGACCAAATGAGAAGGGACCATAAACGGTTTCAAACAGCTCTGTAAAGAGAAACTGGCAGGAGCAAGGCTCGATGACGTGGCGGGTAGAACGGTACAGCGCGTAGAGAATGATTAGCCAAGGAATAGGGACATAAGACACTGAAGCTTCAACGCACAAAAAGACAATGAAGCTGCAACATACATTACTATCACACAACAACAGAGTTGACCTGAGACCCTGTAGCTTCCCAAGCTAGAAGTCCTGAGTCTCGATGAGACAACCTACTAAAAATCGTTGCTCCCAGTCCGATCCGGGGGTTTAGGCTAAGGGTCCGACGTTCCGGGTTCAGGGCTTAAGCTGTTTGTCCACTGCGTGCAAGGGTCTTCTCTCCGAGGAGGAAGTAATCAATCTTGGCCATGCCCTGTCCGGAGTTTGGTGCAAGGTCGGGAACTAGGCCTTCGGGGCTATAGATCCTGGCTGGGGGGCTACTCCTGAATCTGGCTTCAGTCGTGGCAAATGTTCCTTTAAGGCTGTAAGCACCGTCCTGCGCATGTTTTGCTTTGCCGCATGTTCCCTGGCCTGTGACCCGTAATGCCCTCGACCCCAACTGAAACGATGCTCGAGTTTCCAAAAAATCTCTAACTTACGTATGGTGTCCCAGCTACGAGCAAGTGGTACTCCCACCCGGCTCTCTTGCTGCCCGCGTCGAGCCAGCAACCCGTGTCCGGGAGAGGCGACGGAAAAAGTCTGGTGTAGGTGCTACTTACGCAATAGCCCCAATGCGATCCATGCATAGCACGCCAGGTTCAGGTCATTGCCCAATGTAAGGGTGGCATGATGCTGTAACTATCTGAAGCTGTTAAACCTCGGGCGAGGCTTGTGCACTCGATGCCTCATACTCTACATCATGAAGGCACTTATGCAAAATACGCCAAGAAACACCTTCCGAGCCCAGAACACGCAAACGGAGTAAAAATGGTAAACTAGACGGCGTCACACCATCGTAAGGTTGCAATTTGCCGCCATACTATCATTGGCAGCAACTAAGCATGACAAGAGAAGAACAATGACAAGACTGATGATCACCCAGAACAACAAAGGCAAGCCGAACAATCACTTGCAAAGCGACCATGACTGCAACTGGATAGTACGTCTAGACAAACGACCAATGACATCTCGAACGCACTACGCACACAAACTACAAAACTATTCCGACATGTTCCGAAACTAGCTGTTTCGTGAGGCCTTTGCCGACGGGACTTCTGGCGCCGGCTTCAATTGTTTGGGAAGCCGCGTGGGCTCACCCATGTCCTGGATTCCCGCTTGAATGCCAAAATGAAGCTCATAATCATACGGGAGATGGCCCAATTGAGGGATCTCGGCTACGGAACTAGCCCGTACAGGGTTTAGGGTTCGGGGCAGCTCACATTCTGTTCTATTTGTTACACGACGCTTTTCCGTCTCGCATTGTTCTCTCGAGTTTCGGGTTAAAGGTCTTCGGAATATGTACCGGGGGCTTTTGGGTTTTGAGTTTGGCTTTCTGCGTCTTAGGGCTTGGGTTAGGGTCTAATGTTGTTCTGGCTTATAGGGTTCAGAAGTTGTTTTATGCAGTTACAGTTTCAACCTCCCAGCTATCCTCCACCCCTGGAAGCCGTACAACACAACTTCCCAAACCAACCAACTTCCGAACCCGTAACCCTGACTCCCACTTCGAAACCCCAAACCACCTTAAAGTCCGTTCCCCGAACAATATTCCGGAATTGTAGTTGTATCGTTGAAGTCCAAGCTGTAGGTCCGCATAGAAAGCTGGGTGTAGCCAATACGGCTCTCATCATCGGCATAATGCTCATAGTGCTCCATGCACATAACGCCGATACCCATGCTGATAATACTGGGGGCATGTAGAAACACGTCAACGACATGAAAACCCGTATCAAACCCCTAAGCCCCCTAAGAACTACACCCTCAAAAAGCCTTAGTCTAATCCGCAAAGAACCGTACAACTTGCTTGGTCTCGTTTATGTGTATCCCGCATGTACATATACATAGACATCTACACATACACATACAAACACATATTCCTAAACCTACACCTGTACATATACACATACTTAACATATACATATACATGAATACATATATTTACACACACATACACGAAACTATGCATATGTCTATTTTTTATAAACTCTCAAGAGCTACATGTCAATTCAACTTTCCGGCGCCTGCGTGAGGATTTGCAGCGCCTTCAAGGCGGCCTCCGACTCGAAGAAGTCGTCGTCTGCCTCCTAAATGCGGGGCGTGAGAAAATTGGAGTTTATTGGGATTGGGGTTTACGGAAACAAGAGTGCTTTAGTCAAGGGTCCTTATAATCATGAGTTTATAGGTTTTGGGGATTCGGAAATAAAGGTAGGGATTGGGGTTTAGCAAATGAGCCTACCTTAGTCAGGGGTCCTGTAATATGAGGATCCCATAGTCTGGAGTAAACCTGGTGTTGGAGGGGTGGGCTGTAGGCTTGTAAAAGGGGCTTTCGATGTCGAGCTGTGCGCATGAAGGTCTTGGAATGCTGTAGGGCCGTAGGGGTTTAGGAGGATTGTACGATGGGTTTACAGGTTCTGGGTTCGCATCTTGGGCTTTGGGACACAGTTTGCGTTGTAGGTCGTTTGGGCCTGGTGGTAGTACACAATGTCATAAGCAAATACGAGGTATCCTCGTGTTGCGTGATGTATGTGCAAACAAACCCCTACAGAACACGAGGACGAACAACACATCAACTGATAAGTCCATGAGCACTCTCACACACGTGTATGTATGTATGCATGCATGCATGCATGCAAGCATGCATGTATGTATGTGTATGTGTGTATGTATGTATGTATGTATGCATGTATGCATGGATGTATGTATGAATGTACATGCACACAGGGACTCCATCCCCAAACCCCGAAGCCCAAAAAATCCAAGCCCGGTATGGGGTGGGGTTCCTAAAACTCGGATGTGCAATCCGGATCCTATTATGTCGTGTCTAGGGTCTCAGTTTCGAATCCTACTAGTTGAAGGTTTGTGCAAAGGTTACTGCGGACACTCCCTGGTCCTGGCCTTGGACTCTGACTTTGAGAGGTCCACTCGCGGCACTGTCGTGGCCTCTGGGAATCTTCACTGGACGGTTGAGGGCTTCCACTCCGTCTCGAAGTAGGCTGTAAGCCATGCAGCATGCTGAGAACAAGCACCGCTTGCAGTATGCCTGATGCTAATCTACAAGGCGTGATGCAGTGAGATGCTCGTGGTGTTGAAGCTTCCGGTGATGTCTTACGGCGGCAAAGCTTTGCACGCAAAGAGGGGGGTTTGGCGATCCGTCTACTGGGGATCCTTTTGAAAATTTAGGGTTCGATGAGTTCTAGGCTAAGGGGTCCCCAATTTTCTATCTGAAACTCCCATAGCTACCAAAAGCAACATACAAAAACGACTGTGCCCAGCCTTTTGGTGGGAGCCTGATTCATTTGGGCTTACTGTGATGTATCCGAACTTTGCGAAACACCGCTCCGCATGCGTCAAGGCAACCCGCAACCAATAACCCGGAAACTCAAACCCATCACCCTGAAACAGATAAGCCATAAATCCCTAGACCCCCTAAGCGACGAACCTAAAGTCTGAGATCCAGAACTGCCCATACCCCCTGACCTAGCACCATAAACCGTATCTACATTGAATCTACATCCCACAACCTTACATCCCAAACCACAGAAACACACGAAAACACGAGATACCACAACCCGAAATTCCTAAAAACCCATAACCCGAAATAGACACCCTTAACAACATCACAACAGCCATACACGCCCTATAGAAAACCTGCAAGCAACAAACCCTTCAACATCCTGCAATATTTAAAAGGCCCGAAGTAAATCCTCATGCATCAAGAAAAACACAACAATGCTTGTCCTCGCCTTCTCACGAGCCCAAGGCGGTGGAATGGCCGCATCGAGTTTTGCACTGCCTTTGTTGCGTGGCAGGAGCAAACACTCCCCGGGCCTCAATCTTTAGAACAGGGTTCTGGAGCAATATGTCATATATGTGTGATACATATGCAGACGATTACCAAGTGATTATCAATCAAACCTCTTCACTAGTGTTGTGGGTTTACAATTAACAACAGAGGGATTGCTTTGGGATACTGGATTTGGGGGATTGCGGTTTTGGGTTCAGGGGCTAGAGTGAGCTTTGTGGGTTTAAGGGTGTCGGCTGCTGGGGCTTTTTGGACGCTTTAGAGTGACACTGGAAAGCTCAAATCTGGCCCACTGCACTCTACTAGTAGGGTTAGATCGGAATCTCATGCAGAACTTGGTTGTGAATGCTTAGCTTCGCCGATTCCTGAGGGATGCACCATTCACGGGATCGCCTTGCGCAGCCTGCGAAAGCAAGCGGCGTAGCGCTAAGGGTCTTCTTCACAAAGGGTTGTGGGAATGTCGTGGGTGAGGAAACACCCCAAAAAAATCACGTCACGTAAGTCTTCGCCCAACAGCAAGCGGCCGTCTTCGGACATTCCTGGGAAACGAATTTCTCATTTCGGAAAGGAACGAAGCCTCAGAACCACAGTAAACATTAATGCACGCGTTCCGGCCTGGTCTTTGTGCTGCGTATCTGAAGGCTGTACCTGAAACAAATCGTGTGGAGTCAAGTCTTACGGCCATGATGAAACGACAGTTTAGCAGAATATCCGGAAACGGTTGAGAGGTCACAAGGGCTAGTTTTGACCCATGGCCCATGACTCCAAATAACTCAATTGCACACGACATGTGTATTGGTAAGACGACGAAATATATGTAGAATTTAGAATCTGGAACATTTTCGGAATCTTCGAAAAAGCACCTCGCTCTTACAGTATGATGTGGACCTAAGGCCCCCTCAGCCTCCTCATGGACCAAGGATCCCAGGCTGGAGCCTTCCCTGAAAGTTCTGCACGCTAAACCCTAAACCCTGAACCTTGAAACTGAGGCCGGGTCCGGTATAGCAGAGGGCAGTGATGGCAGGGGTTGGCGCCCATCCCATGTTGATGGGATTTGATACTTGCTGCAAACACTTTGGTACAACAGCTGTTCCTGGTCCTTGTACTTGCTCAACAAGTAGCCGATCTTGGAAACATTGCTAGGGTTGTGCACCGAGTAAATCGTTGCCAATCTGCTTTTGTACTCGTCCAACGGCAGAACATCTGAGCATGCCGAAGGGCCTAAAACGCCCGCCACGCGGTCCACGAAGCTGGGGAGCCCATCGGAATGAAGCGAGGAGGACTGCAAAGGCCAAGGCGTCGACGGTGCAGAAGCCTTCTGAGGTGGTGCCGGCAGCGTCGCGCTCCGCCAGGGAGCCGAAGGCGGCGCTGGCAACGGGGACGTCTTATGCCAGGGTGCCATCGGGGCAGGGCCAGAGGATGGCAGAAATGGCATCGCCATGGATTTCGACATCGTCGTCGGGACGGCAGGCTGCTTCGCACTGGCCGCTGCGAGCGCATCCATCGATACCTTTGCTGTCGCCCCATTGTTCGCTTCCTCGCCCTGGTTCCGTGTGGCTCTCCTAGCAGGGGCATGCTGAGTATTGAATACTGGGCCCTGCCAATAACAAGCCCGCAGAGCCTGGCTCAAAGAAAGATCTGAGGACTCACATCCTTCAATGCCTGAAGATCCCCATCCCACTGCAAAGCTGGAAATGACTGCTTATATTCATTCCCACCATGTGGGGACACCTAAACCAGAGCTCTTCTATTCAGGATCCTATATACTTATTCGGGTTCCTTCTCTTCTGAAACTTGTGTATCTTCCTTTATCCACCAGAGCCAAAACCCTAAACTTCCTAAACCCTGAACCCTGCATCTCGCAGGCATTTTTCTCACTCCTGAGGCGATTCCATGGCGCATCGTCGCCCGTTGCCACTGGTGCCGCAGATACCCACATGGCAGAAGGCCCAAAAGGTGAGCGACAGGCTCCAAAGTTCGAGGGTAACGGTAAGGTTCATCGGGTTTAGGTTTGCTTCTGGGTTTTTAGGTGCAAACGGTTTTTACCCAAGTGTGGGCGAGTGTGAAACTTGAGCTGAGGCACTGGGACCAAGTCGAGAATCGGTCTGCTGGGATTTGGAGTTGAGTGTTTTAAGTAGGGGGCTTCGTAGACGTTCGACAAAAGTTCACCGTTTTCCGTGCTTATGGATCAAGGACTGACAAGGTGCTCAAAGCTTTGGTACCGATTCATGTGTTTACGCATGAAGCCTTGCAAGCTACGATCATGGTGGATCTTCGGCCCTGCAGTGTTTACCGGGTGGGACTTGTAGAACTTGAGCAGAAATTTTGGAACAGGAGCCACCGTCGCATTAAAACTAGAGAACTTAATCCATGTGTCCGAGCTGCTGTTCAAAGACTTTCACATACTCACACCATGCATTGCACAACACAACACAACAAGAATGGCATGCGCATACTGTTTGGGGTATATGCGGACGGACGACGGGCAACAACATGACAGGACTGGCGCCAGAAGTGCCGCCATACAAAAATCAACATTTCAGGTGCGCCCTGCCCCCCCCCCCCTCCCGGCCCTCCAACCTTACAGCCTGAACGTGTGAACGTGTATGAATAAAGCAGCGGAGCCACTCTTTAGACTGGCTCGAGCAAAAAACTCATTTTTCAATGCTCTCTTGCATTGACCATATAGTCATCAGCCAACATCGACGGCCAACAATTGTTCATGGATGTCGGGTCGGGCAGATCGTCGATACGCAAGCGTCCGCATTGTGTCACCAATGATGATGGCGATGATCGCGGAACTATGTCTAAACTGCTCGCACTATGTCTCCCGCTGAGAGAGAAGATGCAACGACTCGAACAAAACCTGTCGGCAAATAAACCACTTCCCCGAGCCAAACAACTTCCCCTAGCAAACAATTGATATATTTGGTGCTCCTTGACACATGCAACGGCCTTGCATGCCCGACCATGAAGCTTCTTTACAATCCAATTCAGGCGGGATGCTTGAAGCTTGTCTACCTCACTTTACTAAACTATAGGGTTTCGATTCTCACATTCGGCAATGGCGAGCAGCATAAAGAGTCAGGTCTACGAAACAATTCAGAACCATACGCTACTCTGCAAGAATCGCCCTGCGCTCACCAAGATTGTAAGCACAAGGATGCGGGGACTACTCGACAAGAACTTTCGCTTGATAGAGCGACCTTAGGGGGATCGATCCTGCCTTAGTTGAAGGATGTGGGCCATGTTCTGGGAAAGCCTTGGGTTCCCAAAGTACTGGAGTTTGTGAAGGAACACGACTCCCAACCAAAAGATTGGATCTCGAAGTTCAAGGTCTCGGGGTTTGGGGGTTTATCGGGTTCAAGGGTGTAGGGTTTAGGGTTCAGGGAGGCTTCGGACATTGCGCCGTTCAGAAATCAAAGCTTGAAGTGCCCGGGTCAAAATGGAGTGTAAATGCCGCTGCAAATGCAATGCAAACCGCTACCCTGCAAAAAACTCGGATCGACTCCGGCATCAAAGAAACCCTCGTTGGCCTGTCACACCTTTCCTTTCGTTGCAGGGTCGTGAAGCGTCCAAGCTCGCCACAGGAATTAATTTGCTATCTCGGCAGCAAGTACTTCTATTGAACACTATTTTTGCCATGCAAAACCCCTACCACATACCATCGAAAACATTGTAAAACGGATGACCATGCGGAAGAGCCATTCATGCTAAAATCATTTTTCTCGCCGCCCTGCCCCCCCCCCCTTTCCCCCGAAAGTCCGTTCTTTCATTCATAGAACTTGTTGCCAGCTTGGACCTCTTGGTCCTGGGCCTATGGGGCGTGCTGTGTGATTCTCTGTGATCTCCGAACCAGGCTCTACATGGAGCAGGCAGTGGCACAAGTGGGATCGTGTGGGCGCAATAGTCCGCCAGGGGCCGCGCATACGAGACGCCCGAGCCGGCCCTATCTCTGCACTTTTCCATTTCGTTTTTCCGGCGCTGTTCTTTTTCATGTGCACATGATGAAAAGGTGCAAGTGCAACCAGGAGCAGGCAGCTTATTCCTAGCTTGTTGCTTGGGCGAACAGAAACCATACAACACAACCAATAAGACCGACAAAGTCCACAACTCAACATTTCGTAGTTCGTGCTCCCCACCGCCCCCAATGGCAAAGTAGAGGTGTGCGATCGCTCGGTATATAGATCTACCGCCTGGAACCCATAGGATTCGAATGATGTACGAGGACAACAGGTGGCAGACGAGAGTCGGAATCCCGGCGGCCCTGAGGAATTAGCATAAGGTTTTGGTGCTTGTTATCATGCATTCTTAATAAGGAACCTCAGGAATACTGTTGGAAATTATGTTTTCAAAAACCCGTTCACCCACAGAGGCACAAAGTATCCCGGGATTCTTTTGCCACGCTCGCACAGTTCCGGGTCAAACTGCGGGGTTGAGATTTTCGTGGGGTTGAGGTTGTGCCTCATTAGAGCATATTTCTGGTTCAGAGCTCGCTGGCTCGGTCCGGCTAGGCTTAATTATGCTATGTAGATACGTAAGTTATCTCGGCCTGGCTTTCATGCAGATCGAAGCACTGCCATTGGGATACTCTGTAGCCGACATTGTTCGGAGCCGGGGTGGCGGGGTGGTCTGAGTTTAACTCTGCGCCGATATGCAATCCTCCGGGCCTGCTGCGCACTGCTCAGTCGGAGTTTATTCTGGCTGGCGCTGTCTATACCTAGGCCCCATAAGCTTTAGCAGAAAGCCTGCAGTTCGTAATAGCCTGATATCTGCAGCGATGTGGCAGCAACGATTCGTTTAATCAAAACATGAATGGAAATGATATTTGCAACTATGCTGAGTCAACAAACGATATAGCCATTTGAGCAGCAGTGCAGACATAACCTATGTACCGCCACTCATGACTAACATAGGGGCCTGAATAATTAGAATAGGGTTTTGGGCCCCCTTATGCTATAATTATAAGAAGGAACCCCCAAAATAGTATAGGTAACTATTAAGGCCTCTGTATTAACATCAAGGGTCATTTACAAACCGCTTGCGAACGTGGTTCTGAACTGTAAACCGGCCACAACTCACCACTGGGAACCATTCTGAGCTATAGCCAAACAAGGACCGATAGCTCCAAAAGGTTCGGAATAGTTCGAAATAGTCCGGAATTGCTTCAGGATTATAGATAGCGTATAAAACAGCTCGAAACCGCCCGGGAACGTTCTGAGCTATATATACACAAGGCTTCAAACATACTGCAGAACCGCTCGGAACCGTTGTCAGCTGAACGAAAATTAAACTGTCGTATTGCATTTTTATCAAATCGCCAATTGTGCCTATCCTGTGCGAGATATGCCTCACGAGGGGCACGAATGCCAGGAGTCACGTCCATTTTTTCATGCCGTGTCCGCAAGCCTTTAGGTTTCTGTGTCAGCGTTGAGATAGACGCCTGATGCGAAACAACTCCACAGTGTTTCGATGCGGTGATGTGATGTGACATTGGTAAATGACAAGAGTCCTAAACATGTTGAGCCAGACCAGGCTTGGAATTCGACAGCTCAAGCAAATAGATTAGCGTGCAGTGGGCCAAAGATCCAGATCAAAGCACCTATTCTCCCAATATTATTGAATATTGTTGTTAAAAATACTATCGTTATGCTGTCCATTTCTTCATGCTGGAATTGCGAATGGTAGATGACGTTACCGCTCCGCGACTCCATCAGTGTCTCTCAAGACACTACATCGGTGCGTACTCTCTGAGATTCTCTCAATGCATCGCATCTAATGTCCTTCATACGGCCTCAATCAAGCCGCGATTACGCTGTCTTACATATAATCCGAGAGTGTGTTTATGTAGCCCAGTGATAAGCATGACAATGTGTATATGGTACATGTGTAAATACAAGTCAATAAAGAAAGAAATAAGTACGTGAACATATAGATAATTCAATTAAATCTATGCATGCATGTATGCATGTACGCATGTAATGTGTGCATGCTTGCATGCCTACATGCGTGTGTGGATGTATGTATGTATTTATGTATGTGTATGCATGTCCAGAGAGCATAGATATTTTACAAGTTGTTCCAACGAGGGTGGGCCAACAATTAAAGAGGCCGATGCCGCCACCAACATAGAAACGTTGTTGACCGATTGTTGCGCTGATCCGAGCCAAGCAGAGACAAAGAAGAGCACTGCACAGCTGAACATATGATTGCGCACAACAATATAAACTCTAGAATCAACAACCCTATAAACTCTAAATGAAACATCCCGTTAATTAAACAAACCCTATAAACTCTAAGTTAGAAAACCCTATAAACTCTAAATGAAAAACCCTATAAACTCTCAGTTAAACCCTAGGTAACACCTTTTTTGAGTCGCCCATCGGGAGAAGCTCAGGAGCCAGGCGCATCCTGAAACAAGCAGAGTCGAGTCTTGCCATGAATACTATAGTTAGTGGGTTTAGGGTTTAGGGTTTTGGGTTTAAACATCGAAACATTGTATGATGGGACTCTCTCAAGGTCACATTGTCGCTTGTGCACGCCGTCCTTGTCGTCTAGACAAGTCGTCTCTTCGCAACTCCGGGCCAGCGGAGACGCCCTTGGTTCTCCAAAGCTGAGACTTCCAAGGCTTTAGGCTGCTTTGTGTTGAAGCCCCTTTTCGATTTTGGCGGTGGGACTCTGGTCCTGGAATCGCAGCCCATGCATGCAACCCTGAGACCCAACCTCTAAACCGTTTCTCTTAAAACAACACCGCCAATTCTAAACTGCGAGCTGTACAGACACCTAAAGTCTCAATTGGACGAAGCTTCTCCGCATCATCTGATCTCGACATGCAGCTTTGATCCACCACCTGCACAATGGCAAAATGCCTTACCAGCCTAGGTTTTGGCGAACCTGCACACCTGCCATTCCTGCCCACGTAGTTTCCTCTTCCAGAAATGCAAATTGCAGCTGTTTCTTAGGGGTTATAAAAACCCACACCCAAAAGTAACAGTTATTCCTAAGTACCCCAAAGCACTTATGAACAATGAGCTGGAGAACTGGATGCCCGAAGCCAACCAATTGAAACGAACTTCTGGAACGAAGTTCTTTTCTTGCACCGGTTGGGCAAGCTGCATGCAGTCTCCGCATGACTTGCCGTCTGAAACCATCAAGCTTCCTTCATCGAGGAGCCGAAAGCAGCACCTGCTGTAGCAAAGCATCAAAGATCCGCCTCAATCTGAGGGTTCGCTTCCACTGAGGTCGTGGAAGTTGAAGGTTCCTCTGCACGGGTGCCGTGCATGCAGGGTCAGAAAGCAATGGCCCAAACTTAGCGGTACGGAGCAATCCTGGATCAATCTGCTCCAAGCCCAGCCTCATTCTGAGGGTTCGATGCCACCGTGGTAGCGGCGATGGCAGGTTCCTCTGCAACGGGTCTGTGCGAAATGCCGGTGATCCTGTGAGGCCTGAAGATGCGCAGCTAGATCAATCTGCTCCAAGCCCAGCCTCATTCTGAGGGTTCGATGCCACCGTGCTAGCGGCGATGGCAGGTTCCTCTGCAACGGGTCTGTGNTCCTGTGAGGCCTGAAGATGCGCAGCTAGATCAATCTGCTCCAAGCCCAGCCTCATTCTGAGGGTTCGATGCCACCGTGCTAGCGGCGATGGCAGGTTCCTCTGCAACGGGTCTGTGCGAAACGCCGGTGATCCTGTGAGGCCTGAAGATGCACGGCTAGATCAATCTGCTCCAAGCCCAGCCTCATTCTGAGGGTTCGATGCCACCGTGCTAGCGGCGATGGCAGGTTCCTCTGAAACGGGTCCGTGTGAAAAGCCGGTGGTCCTGTGAGGCCTGAAGATGCGCAGCTAGATCAATCTGCTCCAAGCCCAGCCTCATTCTGAGGGTTCGATGCCACCGTGCTAGCGGCGATGGCAGGTTCCTCTGCAACGGGTCTGTGTGAAAAGCCGGTGATCCTGTGAGGTCTGAAGATGCGCAGCTAGATCAATCTGCTCCAAGCCCAGCCTCATTCGGAGGGTTCGATGCCACCGTGCTAGCGGCGATGGCAGGTTCCTCTGCAACAGGTCTGTGTGAAAAGCCGGTGATCTTGTGAGGTCTGAAGATGCGCAGCTAAATCAATCTGCTCCAAGCCCAGCCTCATTCTGAGGGTTCGATGCCAGGGTGCTGGCGGCGATGGCAGGTTCCTCTGCAACGGGTCTGTGTGAAAAGCCGGTGATCCTGTGAGGTCTGAAGATGCGCAGCTAGATCAATCTGCTCCAAGCCCAGCCTCATTCTGAGGGTTCGATGCCACCGTGCTAGCGGCCATGGCAGGTTCCTCTGCAACGGGTCTGTANGATCCTGTGAGGTCTGAAGATGCGCAGCTAGATCAATCTGCTCCAAGCCCAGCCTCATTCTGAGGGTTCGATGCCACCGTGCTAGCGGCCATGGCAGGTTCCTCTGCAACGGGTCTGTACGAAAAGCCGGTGGTCCTGTGAGGCCTGAAGATGCGCAGCTAGATCAATCTGCTCCAAGCCCAGCCTCATTCTGAGGGTTCGATGCCAGCGTGCTAGCGGCGATGGCAGGTTCCTGTGCAACGGGTCTGTGTGAAAAGCCGGTGATCCTGTGACGTTTGAAGATGCGCAGCTAGATCAATCTGCTCCAAGCCCAGCCTCATTCTGAGGGTTCGATGCCACCGTGCTAGCGGCGATGGCAGGTACCTCTGCAACGGGTCTGTGTGAAAAGCCGGTGGTCCTGTGAGGCCTGAAGATGCGCAGCTAGATCAATCTGCTCCAAGCCCAGCCTCATTCTGAGGGTTCGATGCCACCGTGCTAGCCTCGATGGCAGGTTCCTCTGCAACGGGTCTGTGTGAAAAGCCGGTGATCCTGTGAGGTCTGAAGATGCGCAGCTAGATCAACCTGCTCCAAGCCCAGCCTCATTCTGAGGGTTCGATGCTACCGTGATGGCAGGTTCCTCTGCAACGGGTCTTTGTGAAAAGCCGGTGATCCTGTGAGGTCTGAAGATGCGCAGCTAGATCAATCTGCTCCAAGCCCAGCCTCATTCTGAGGGTTCGATGCCGCCGTGCTAGTGGCGATGGCAGGTTCCTCTGCAACGGGTCTGTGCGAAATGCCGGTGATCCTGTGAGGCCTGAAGATGCGCAGCTAGATCAATCTGCTCCAAGCCCAGCCTCATTCTGAGGGNGATCCTGTGAGGCCTGAAGATGCGCAGCTAGATCAATCTGCTCCAAGCCCAGCCTCATTCTGAGGGTTCGATGCCACCGTGCTAGCGGCGATGGCAGGTTCCTCTGCAACGGGTCTGTGTGAAAAGCCGGTGATCCTGCAAGGTTTGAAGATGCGCAGCTAGATCAATCTGCTCCAAGCCCAGCCTCATTCTGAGACTTCGATGCCACTGTGATGGAAGATTCCTCTGCAAGGGGTCTGTGCGGATTGCCAGCGATCTACCCTGCTGTCACAAATCTTTCAAGACTTACCGATTGCCCCTGTGCTCTCTCCTCGACCCACCGGCAAGTTACGGCAAGTTGCAAGCCCTCATCTACACACCTCAAAAGCCTCAAAGCCGCCATCTATACAACAGCCCTCTTCCTCTGTTGCTGGGGGAGTCTCCGCCGGCATGGTTCCTTCCGCAGCGGCCTCAAGAGCGAGGACTTGTGTTGAAAACCCAACGGGCAGTTGAAAGGGTTAGGGGCAGGAGCCAGCCCGAGCTTCGTGAGTGAGGTGCTAGACGGCTACGTTGATATACTCAACCGGCATGAATTCAGCTTCATCTTCAACTGCTCCAAGAGCACAAAACTTGTCAAGCACTTCAGGGGCGGTCAAAACGCAACGACCAAGGCGGATAACCAGTTCAAACCTTTCCCATTCTGTTGCCCAAACTCCCTCAACAACGCTGGGGCCAGACCTGGTTGCCTGATGAGATTCATGCTGCATCGTGCCCGCCCTATTAAAACTCTCACAAAATCACATGCTGCGCCTCTAGCTCCCTCGTCCTCTTGAACCAGAATGAAAGACTGAATCGCCGAACTTCTGAGCCCAGACTTATGGAAGAGTACTACATACCCCAAACCGAAAACCCTAGCCTCACCCCACATGAGTTGTTTGGTCCCGTGGTTTCGAGCCGTCTACATGCCTGGAACTCATCAGTCGGAGGGGCACCGGCTGTCGAGATGGAGGCCGCCTGTGCCTCAAGGAGTTCTAGGGCTTCTCAAGTTCAGCAGCTTAGCCTTAGCCAGGCCAGGCTGGCGAGGGTTGAGTGTGGGAGCGCGGGGCGTGGGGTGGGACGGCACGGCACCACTCAACGCGCATATGCACATGCAGGCATGCATGCATGCATACATACATAATTACGAATGTACGCACATACATACGGACGTACCAATGCAAATGCATACATATGTACATACATGCATACGTGCATACACACATACATGCCTGCATGCAGACATATGCATGTGCATATATGTACATCTACATGGGCATCTACATGTACATCTATATCTATAAGCATAATCTTAGACTTCTATGCATACAGGTAAAACTACATAGACATAGACATTCACATGCAAAGGCATACACACAGACACGTATGCATACATGTACATACATATATACATATCCGCCGACCCCGCTGGGGCGGCGCCCAGAAGTTAGACTAGCTTCGGCGTCAGTTCCATGATACTCAACCCTACTCAACCCCACTCCGCCCCACGCAACCTTACCTCGGCCCC